>JBAIAC010000718.1:0-43053 GCA_037349315.1 Chelydra serpentina
GTGAGGTGGGTGGGGTTGGGGGGGTGAAGGTGAGGGTGGAGGTGGGGGTGGGGTTGAGGTTGAGCGTTACGGTGACGGTCAGGGTTAGGGTGTGTGTGGGGTGGGGGTGAGGGCGACGGTGGAGGTGAGGGTGAGAAGGACGGTTCGGGACGGGGTGAGCATGAGGGTGAATGTGAGGAGGAGGGTGGGGTGGGGGTCGATGTGAGAATGAGGGTGAGGGTGGGGATGTGGTGGGGTGGAGGTGGGGGTGAGGGTGAGGGTGAGTGTGGGGGTGGGGTTGTGGGTTAGGGTGGGGGTGGTGGTCGGGGTGAGGGCAATGGGGACGATGGGATTGGGATTAGGGTGAGGGTGGGGTGAGGGTGAGGTTGAGGGTTATTGTAGGGTTTGGGGTAAGGGTGAGGGTGAGCGTGAGGGTAGGGTTGCCGCTTGGTGTGGGGTGTGGGGTGAGGGTGAGGGTGAGGGTGGGTTTGGAGTAGGGTGAGGGTGGGGGTGAGAGTGAGGGTTGAGGGTGAGGGTGAGGATGAGGTAGGGGTGGTTGTGGTGGGGGTTGGGGTGAGGGTGAGGGAGAGGGTGACGGCGGGGGTGGGGTTGGGTGTTGGGGTGAAGGTGAGGGTTGGGGTGTGAGTGAGGGTTGAGGGAGTGAGTGGGGGTGGGGGTGAGGGTGAGTTTAAGGGTGGGGGTGGGGGTGTGCGTGGGCGTTGTTGTAGTTTTGTGGATGAGGGTGAGGATGATTGTCGGGGTTGGGGTAAGGGTGAGGGAGATGGTGAGGTTGGGGTGGGGGTTGCGGGTGAGGGTGGGGGTGGGGGTGCGGGTGCGTGGTTGTGGTTTTGAGGATGAGGGTGAGGATGATTGTCGGGGTTGGGGTAAGGGTGAGGGAGATGGTGAGGTTGGGGGTGGGGGTGCGGGTGAGTGTGAGCATCAGGGGTGGGGGTTGAAAAGGGGGTGGGGGTGAGAGGGAGGGTGATGGTGGGTGTGGTGGTGGGGGTGAGGTTGAGCGTTACGATGAGGGTGAGGGTGCGGGGTGAGTGTGAAGGTGAGGGTGGGGTCGGGGGTGGGGTTGAGGGTGAGGGTTTGCGTGAGGGTGGTGGTGGGAGTGAGGGTGAGAGTAGGGTGAGGATGAGGGTGTGGGTGAGGGTGCCGTTGAGCATCGGGCTGCGGGTGAGGGTGAGTGTGAGGGTGGGGGTGTGCGTGTGGGTGTGGATTTGTGGATGAGGTTGAGGATGATTGTGGGGGTTGGGGTAAGGGGGAGGGTGATGGTGAGGGTGGGGGTGGGGTTGCGGGTGAGGGTGAGGGTGATGGTGGGGGTGGCTGTTGGGGTGAGGGTGAGGGTTAGGGTGGGGGTGAAGGTGAGGGTGGGTGAGGGGTGGGGGTGGGTTTTGGGTTAGGGTGAGGATTAGGGAGGGTGCGGGGTTTCGGGTGAGGGTGAGGGTGGTTTTGGGGGTGGGGGTGAGGATGAGGGTGAGCGTCAGGGTGGGGGTGGGGTGGGGGTGGGATTGGGGGTGCGGGTGAGTGTGAGGGTGAGGGTAGGATTGGGGATGGGGTTGTGGGTGGGGTTCAGGGTGAGGGTGAGCTTGAGGGTGGCGGTAGGAGTGGGCGTGAGGGTGAGAGTAGGGGTGCGGGTGTGGGTGAGGGTAGGGCTGAGGGTGAGTATGAGTGTGAAGGTGAGGGTGATCGTGGGAGTGGGGGTGAAGATGAGGGTGTTTGTGAGGAGGAGGTTGAGACTGGTGGTCGGGGTGAGGGTGATTCTGGGGGTGAGGGTGAGGGTGGGGGTGGGGGTGGGGGTGAGGATGAGCTTGATAGTGGGGGTGGTGTGGGGGTGAGGGTTAGCGGGGAGGGTTCAGGTGAGGGTGAGGGTGGGGGTGGGGGTGGGAGTGGCGGTTGGGCTGTAGGAATGGGTGTGGGTTAGCATTACGATGAGGGTGAGAGTGCGGGTGAGAGTGAGGGTGAGGGTGGGGTTGGGGGTGGGGTTGAGGGTGAGCGTGAGGGTGGGGGTGGGAGTGGGGATGACCGTGAGAGTAGGGGTGCGGGTGAGGGTGAGGCTGATGGTGAGGGTGGGGGTGGGGGTGGGGGTGGGTGTTGGGGTGAGGGTGAGGGCGAGGGTGAGGGTGGGTGTGAGGATTAGGGTGAGGGTGAAGGTGAGGGTGAGGGTGAGGGTGGGTGAGGGGTGGGGGTGGGTTTTGGGTTAGGGTGAGGATTAGGGAGGGTGCGGGGTTTCGGGTGAGGGTGAGGCTAGTGTTGGGGGTGGGGGTGAAGATGAGGGTGAGCGTCAGTGTGGGGGTGGGGTGAGGGTGAGGGTGGGGTTGGGGGTGAGTGTGAGGGTGGGGTTGGGAGTGGGGGTGAGGGTGAGGGTAGGGGTGAGGGTGAGGATGAGTGTGGGGGTAAGGGTGAGGGTGTGGGTGACGGCGAGCATCAGGCTGGGGGTGAGTGTGAATGTGAGGGTGGGGGTGGGGGTGAAGATGAGGGTGAGGAGGAGGCTGAGAGTGGTGGTCGGGGTGAGGGTGAGTCTGGGGGTGGGAGTGAGGGTGGGGGTGGGGGTGAGGATGAGCTTGATAGTGGGGGTGGTGTGGGGGTGAGGGTGAGCGGGGAGGGTTCAGGTGAGTGTGAGGGTGGGGGTGGGGGTTGGGGTTTTGGGTGAGGGTGGGAGTGGCGGTGGGGGTGTAGGTGTGGGAGTGGGGGTGAGGGTGAGAGTAGGGGTGCGGGTGAGGGTGAGGGTGATGGTGAGGGTGGGGGTGGATGTGGGTGTTGGGGTGAGGGTGAGGGCGAGGGTGAGGGTGAGAGTGAGGGTGAGGGTGGGGGTGGGGTTGGGGGTGGGTGTGAGTGTGAGGGTTGGGATGTCCCAACCCGCACCCCGACCATGTCCCTCACCCTCACCCTGACTCCCACACCAACCCCCACCCACACCATCACCCTACCCCCAAACCTTAACCCTAACCCGAACACTAACCCTTACACTCACCCTCATCGTGATCCCCACCCTCACTCACACCCTCAACCCCACCCCCACTCCCACTCCCACCCTCACACTCACCCCACACCCACCCCAACCCTCACCCTCACCCTCAACCCAACCCCAAACCCCACTCCCACCCTCACACTCACCCCACACCCACCCCTACCCTCACCCTCACCCTCAACCCAACCCCAAACCCCACCCCCACCTCCATCCTCACTCTCACCCTCACCGAAATGCAAAATCTCACCCTCACCCCCAACCTCACCCTCACGCTCACCCCTACCCCCAGACTCACCCTCACCATCAACCACACCCTCAACGACACCCCAACACCTCAAACTCACCCCCACCCGCAACCCCACCCCCACCCTCACCCTCACTCTCACACTCACCCTAAACCTATCCCCAAACCCCACCCTCACCCTCACCCTCACACCAACCCCCACCCCGAGACCCACCCCACCCCCACCCTCACTCACACCCTCATCCTAATTCCCAAACCAACCATCACCCTCACCCTCACTCCACCCCACCCCCACTCCCACCCTAACCTTCACCCTTACCCCAACCCCTACACTAACCCTCAGCCTCACCCATACCCCCACTCCCATGTCCACCCGCACCCTCTCCCTGAATCTCTTCACCACCCCCACCCTCAACCTCACCCTCACCCTAACCCCCACCCCCCACCATCACCCTCACCCTGTGAGGGTGAGGGTGGGCGTGGGTGGGTGACGGTGAGGGTGAGGGATGTGGTGGGGGTGCGGGTTGGGATGAGCGTCAGGGTGAGGATGAGGGTGGCGGTGAGGATGGGGGTGGGGGTGAGCGTGACGGTGAGGGTGGTGGTGCAGGTGAGTGTGAGGGTGACAGTGAGGGTGAGGGTGGGGGTGGGGATGAGGTGTGGGTGTGAGGGTGGACAGTGAGGGTGAGGGTGGGGGTGGGGATGAGGTGTGGCGTGGGGGTTGGGAGGGATGAGTGTGTGAGTGGGTGTGAGGGTGAGAGTGCGCATAATGGTGGGGGTGGGGTGAGGGTGTGAGTGGGCGTGGGTTTGAGGGTCAGCGTGAGTGGGGGTGAGGGTTGAGGTGGGGTTTAGGGTGAGGGTGAGAATGAGGGTGAGGGTTAGGGTGAGAGTGAGGGTGATGGTGAGGGTGAGATTGAGGGTGAGGGTGGGGTGAGATTGAGGGTGAGGGTGGGGGTGAGGGTGAGGATGAGGTTGGGTGTGGGGTGACTGTGAGGGTCAGGGTGGGGGTGAGGGTGAGGGTGACGGTGGGGGTGAGATTGAGGGTGAGGGTGGGGGTGAGGGTGAGGATGAGGATGAGGGTGAGGGTGGGTGTGGGGTGACTGTGAGGGTCAGGGTGGGGGTGAGGGTGAGGGTGGGGATGGAGGTGGGTGTTAGGGTGAGGCCGAGGGTGGGTGTGGGTGTGGGGGTTAGGGATCTGTTCCATAAGCTCAGCAGTACAGCTAAATAGCTTTTGGGAGAGGTTTCCAGGAGAAATTTGGCACTAGCAGGGAACAGGATTGAAATGCTCATTTTAAGTATTAATGACTTACCGATACCTACCAAAAGCCCAGCAATGCATCATCATGGCTTATGGAGGACGTTTCCATGCGAAATGTTGAATTCGTAATAAAGATTCTTGGAATGCTCATTGTGAGGAATTTTCACAAATCCATCTGTACCAAAAGCCCACCATTGAATCAATGGATTGTGGAGGAGGAATACATATGAAATTTGGCATTAGCAAGGAACAGGATTGAAAGGCTCTTTGTATTTATATTTTACAAATCCATCTGAACGAAGAGCCCAGCAGTGCATCATAATGACTTTTCGAAGATGATTCCACGAGAAATTTGGCAGTGGCAGTGAACAGGATTGACTTGTTCGTAGTGAGGTATTCTCACGAACAGAACTGTACCAAAAACGCTGTAGTACATCTATTTCACAAACCCTACCGTACCAAAACCCCAGCACTGCATCTCCATGGTTTTTGGAAGAGGATTCCAGGCGAAAATTGGCACTAGCAGTGAACAGGATTGAATTGTTCAATGTGAGGAACTCTCACGAACGGAGATGTACCAAATGCCCACCAGTGCATCATAATGGCTTGTGGAGGAGGATGCCATGAATAATTTGGAGCTGGTTTAAGAGGATTGAAATGCTCATTGTAAGGAATTTACACTAATCGGATCTCTACCAAAAAACCTGCATTACATCGAAATGACTTTTGAAAGTGGATTCCAGGAGAAATTTGGCATTTGCAGTGAACAGGATTTAATTGTACATTGTCAGGGTTTCTCACTAACCGAACTGTACCAAAAGCCTGTAGAACATATAAATAGCTTTTGGAGGTGTATTCCAGGAGAAATTTGAAATTCGTAGTGAACAGGATTGAATTGTTCTTTGTGAGGTATTCTCACAAACGGATCTGTACCAAAATCGCAGCAGTACATTCAAAGAGCTTTTGGAGGAGGATTCCAGGAAAAGTTTGGCAGTAGCAGTGAACAGGGTTGAAATATTCATTCGGAGGTAATCTCACGAACGGAACTTTACGATAAACCAACCAATGCAGCATAAGTGCTTTTGGAGGAGGATTCCAGGAGAAATTTAGTTGTATCAGTGTAATAATCAGAATGCACTTTGTGAGGAATTTTCGTGAACCAATGTGTAAAAGAAGCTCATCAACACATCAAACTGGCGTTTGGAAGAGGAATCCAGGAAAAATTTGGAATTTACAGCGAACAGGATTGAATTATTCATTGTCAGGCATTCTCCCGAACGGATCTGTACCAAAAGCGCAGCAGTACATCTAAAACGCACACACCCCCACCACGTCCGTTACGCTCACCGTCACCCCCACCCAACCGCCCCACCTCATCCCCACCATTAAAGGGTGAGGGTGGGGGTGGGGGTGAGGGTGAGGTTGAGGGTGGGGGTGAGGGTGAGGAAGGGGGTCTGTGTGATGTTAAGGCTGGAGTTGGGCGTACGTGTGAGGGTAAGAATGAGGCTGAGGGTTATTTTGGGGGTTGGGGTAACGGTGGGGTTGTGTTGGGAGTTAGGATGAGGATGCGGGTATGGGTGAGGGAGGGGGTGGGGGTGGGGGAGAGGCTGAGGGTGACGGTGATTGTGGAGGTTGGGGTAAGGGTAAGGGTGACGGTTAGGTGAGGGGTGGGGATGGGGATGGGGTGGGGTCAGGGTGTGGGTGATGATGAGGGTGGGGTTTGGGGTGAGGGTTAGAGTGGCGGGAGGTGTGGGTATGGGGGTTTTGGTGAGGGTGAGGTTGAGGTTGAGTGTGTGGGTAAGGGTGAGGGTGCCGGTGAGAGAAGGGGTTGGGAGTGGGGGTGGGGGTGAGGGTCAGGGAGGGAGTGGGGGTGGGGGTTAGGGTGAGGGAGAGGGTGGGGGTCGGAGTGAGGGTGAGGGTGGGCGTGGGTGTGAGCCTGAGGCTGAGGGTAAGTGTAGGGGTATTGGTAAGGGTGGGGGTGGGAGTGGGGGTTGGGTGGGGCTGAGGGTGAGGGTTAAGGTTGACGGTGGATTTGGTGATTAGGATGAGGGTGTGGGTGAGGGTAGGGTTGGGGTTGGGGGTTGGGGTGAGCGTGAGGGTTAGAGTTAGGGTGAGGGTAGGGGTGAGGATGATGGTGATGGTGGGTTTGGGGTTTAGGGTGGTGGTGGGTGGGGCTAGGGGTTGAGGTTATGGAGCGGGTGAGGGTGGGTGTCGGGTTTAGGGTGAGGATGGGGGTGTTGGTGGTGGCGAGGGTGGGACTTAGTGTGAGGGTGAGGGTGGGGGTTTTGGGTGAGGGTGAGGGTTGGGGTGGGGTTCGGGTGAGGGTTAGGGTTAGGGTGAGTATGAGAGTGATGGTGAGGGTGAGGGTGGAGGTGAGGGAGAGAGTGAGGTTGAGGGTGGGGCTGGGGGTTGGGGTCGGGGTGAGGGTGAGTATTGGTGTGGGGGTGTGGATGAGGGTGAGGGTGAGTCTTGGGGTGGGGGGTGAGCCTGAGGGTTGGCGTGGGGATGAGGGTGAGGTTTAGTGTTACGGTGAGGGTGAGGGTGAGTGTGAGGGTGGGGGTGGGTGAGGATGAGGGTAAGGGTGGGAGTGGGGGTGTGGGTGGGAGTGAGGCTGAGGGTTAGGGTGGGGATCAGTGAGAGCGGGAAGGTAAGGGTTAGAATTAGGATTAAGCTTTTGGGTGGAGCGGGAGGGTGTGGGTGTGGGTGGGAGTTAGGGTGAGAATGAGGCTGGGGTAGGAGTGGGGGTCGGGGTGAGGGTGGGGTGGGGGTGAGGGTGAGGGAGAGGGTGGGGTCAGGGTGGGGGTGGGGATTAGGGTTATAGTAAGGGTGAGGGTGGGGGTGAGGCTGACGGTGATGGTGAGGTAGGGGTTGGGGGTGGGGGTGGGGTGAGGGTGAGGGTGGTGGTGGGGGTGGTGGTGAGGGTGAGGGTGGGAGTGGGGGGATGAGTGAGGGTGAGAGTGGGCGTGGATGTGGGTGTTGGGTTTAGGGTGAGGGTGGGGGTTGGGGTGGTGGTGGTGAGATGGGTGAGGGTGAGAGGGTATGGGCGTGGGTGTTGGGTTTAGGGTGAGGGTAATGGTGAGGGTCTGGCCTCCCTGCCCCATAGGGAGCTGTGGGGCGAAATGCAGGGAGCCCCCAGGCTGGGGTCTAAGCTCCCTGCCCCCGGAAGGACCCGACTGAGGGGTCCTGGATGTACTGACAAGCTCTGGTTGGGACTGTGTTCCTGGCATCTCTAATAAACCTTCTGTTCTACTGGCTGGCTGAGACTCCCAGTGAATCCGCGGAAGAGGGGTGCAGGGCCGGACTCCCCTATACTCCGTGACAGGGTGAGGATGAGGGTGAGGGTCTGGGTTGTGGTGGGGGTTGGGGTGAGGCAGAGGGGGAGGGGGAGGGTTAGGGGAAGGGTGACAGGGAGGGTGAGGTTGGGGGGTGGTGGTGAGGGTGAGCGTAAGGGTGGGCGTGGGTGTCGGATTGAGGGTGAGGGTGAGCATGATTGTGGGGTTGGGGTAAGGGTGAGGGTGAGGGTAAGGTGGGGTGGAGGTGGGGGAGGTGAGGGTGAGGGAGATGGTGAGGGTGGGGTTTGGGGTTAGGGTGAGAATGAGGGTGAGGGTTGGGGTTGGGGTGGGGGTTGGGGTGAGGGTGAGCATAAGGGTGAGGGGGAAGGTTAGGGTGAGGGTGAGGTTGGGGTGGGGGTGGGGTGAGGGTGGAGGTGGGGGTGAGGGTGAGGTTGTGGGTGGGGGTGGGGGTGAGGGTGAGGGTGGGGTTTGGGGTGAGGTTGAGGGTTGGGGTGGGGTTCGGGTGAAGGTTAGTGTTAGGGTGAGTGTGAGAGTGATGGTGAGGGTGAAGGTGAGGGAGAGAGTGAGGTTGAGGGTGGGGCTGGGGGTTGGGTTCGGGGTGAGGGTGAGGGTAAGTCTTGGGGTGGGGGTGAGCGTGAGAGTGAGCGTGGGGGTAAGGGTGGGGTTTAGTATTATGGTGAGAGTGAGGGTGAGTGTGAGGGTGGGGGTGGGGTTTCGGGTTGGATTGAGGGTGAGGGTTGGGGTGGGTGTGGGGGTGAGGGGCCGCTGGCTGGGGGCTGGGCTCTGGGGGGGGTCTGGGTCCCCTGGCTGGGGGTCCGGGCTCTGGTGGGGGTCTGGAGCCCCTGGCTGGGGGTCCGGGCTCTGGGGGGGTTTGGGGCCCCTGGCTGGGGGGCTGGGCTATGGGTGGGGCCCCGGGCCCCTGGCTGGGGATGTGGGCTCTGGGGGTGGTCCGGGGCCCCTGGTTGGATTCTGGGCTCTGTGGGGGTCTGGGGACCCTGGCAGGGGGTCTGGGCTCTGGGAGGGTCTGGGACCCCTGTCTGGGGGTGTGGGCTCTGGGGGGGGTCTGGGGCCCCTGGCTGGGGGTCTGGACTGTGGGGGGGGTCTGGGGCCCCTGCTGGGGGCTGGGCTCTGGGGGGTCTCGGCTCTGGGGGGGGTCTGGGGCCACTCGCTGGGGGTATGGGCTCTGCAGGGGGTCTAGGGCGCCTGGCTGGGGGCTGGGTTCTGGGGGGGGCTGGGCTCTGGGGGGGGTCTTGGGCCCCTGGCTGGGGCTGGGCTCTGGGGTGTCTGGGCTCTGGGGGGGGGGCTGGGGCCCCTGACTGAGGGTGTGGGCTCTGGGGGGTCTGGGGCCGCTGGCTGGGCGTGTGGGTCTGGGGGGGTTCGGGGGCCCCTTGCTGGGTGTGTGGGCAATGGGGGGGGTCTGGGGCACCTGGCTCGTGGCTGGGCTCTGGCGGGGTCTGGGCTCTGGGGGGGCTCTCGAGCCCTGGCTGGGGGTCTGGGCTCTGGGGGGGGGGTCTGGGGCCCCTGGCTGAGGGTCTGGGATATGGGGGGAGTCTGGGGCCCCTGGCTGGGGGTCTGGGGCTCTGGGGGGGTCTGGGGCCCCTGTCTCGGGGCCTGGGCTCTGGGGATGGGTCTGGGGCCCCTGGCTGGGGGGTATGAGCTCTGGGGGGTCCGGGGCTCCTGGCTCGGGGTGTGGGCTCTGGGGGGAGTCTGGGGCCCCTCTCTGGGGGTGTGGGCTCGGGGGGGGGTCTGGGCCCTAGCTGGGGGTCTGGGCGCTGGGGGGTGTCTGGGGCCCTGGCTCGGGTTGGGCTCTGGGGGTGTCTGGGATCAGGGGCGGGTCTGGGTCCCCTGGCTGGGGGTCTGGGCTCTGGGGGGGGTTCTGGGGCCCCTGGCTGGGGGTCTGGGGCCCCTGGTTGGGGGTGTAGGCTCTGTGGGGAGGCCTGGGGCCCCTGGCTGGGGGTGCTGGCTCTGGGGGTGTCTGGGCCCCTGGCAGGGGTGTGGGCTCTGGGGGGGTTCTGGGGCCCCTGGCTGGGGGCTGGGCTCTGGGGGGGTTCTGGGGCCCCTGGCTGGGGGTGTGGTCTCTGTGGGGGGGTCTGGGGCCCCTGGCTGGGGGTGCGGACTCTGGGGGGGGTCTGGGGCCCCTGGCTGGGAGTGTTGGCTCTGGGGGGGGTCTGGGGCCCCTGGCTGGGGGTGTGGGCTCTGAGGGGGGTCTGGGGCCCCTGGCTGGAGGCTGGGCTCTGGGGGTGTCTGGGCTCTGGGGGGTGTCTGGGGCCTCTGGCTGAGGGTGTGGGCTCTGGGGGGGTCTGGGGCCGCTGGCTGGGCGTGTGGGCTCTGGGGGGGTTCGGGGGCCCCTTCCTCGGTGTGTGGGCTATGAGGGGGTCTGGGGCACCTGGCTGGGGGCTGGGCTCTGGCGGGGTCTGGGCTCTGGGGGGGGGTCTCGGGCCCCTAGCTGGGGGTCTGGGCTCTGGGGGGGGTCTGGGGCCCCTGGCTGGGGGTCTGGGCTCTGGGGGGGGTCTGGGGCCCCTGGCTGGGGGGGTCTGAGCTCTGGGGGGGGTCCGGGGCCCCTGGCTGGTGGTGTGGGCTCTGGGGCGAGTCTGGGGTCCATGGCTGGGGGTGTGGGCTCTGGGGGGGTCTGGGGCCCCTAGCTGGGGGTCTGAGCGCTGGGGGGGGGTCTGGGGCTCCTGGCTGGGGGCTGGGCTCTGGGGGGTCTGGGAACAGGGGGCGGTCTGAGTCCCCTGGCTGGGGGTGTGGCTCTGGGCGGGGAGTCTGAGGCCCCTGGCTGGGTGTCTGGGCTCTGGGGGGGTGTGGGGCCCCTGGCAGGGGTGTGGGTTATGGGGGGGGGTCCGGGGCCCCTGGCTGGGGATCTGGGCTGTGGGGGGGGGGTCTGCGGCACTGGCTGGGGGTCCGAGCTCTGGTGGGTGTCTGGGGCCCCTGGCTGGGGGTCTGGGCTCTGGGGGCGTCTGGGACCCCTGGCTGGGGGTGTGGGCTCTGGGGGGCTCTGGGCCCCTGGCTGTGGGTGTGGGCTCCGGGGGGGTCTGGGCCCCTGGCTGGGTATGTGGGTTCTGTGGGGTGTCTTGGGCCCCTGGCTGGGGGTGTGGGCTATGGGGGGGGGTCTGGGGCCCCTGGCTGGGGATCCGGGCTCTGGGGGTGTGTGGGGCCCCTGGCTGGGGGCTAGGTTCTGGGGGGGTCTGGGCTCTGGGAGGGATCTGGGGCCCTGGCTGGGGGCTGGGCTCTGGGCGTGTCTGGGCTCTGGGGGGGGTCTGGGGCCCCTGGCTGGGGTGTGGGCTCTGGGGGGGCTCTGGGGCCCCTGGCTGGCGGTCTGGGCTATGGGGAGGGTCTGGGGCCCCTTTCTGGGGGTGTGGGCTATGGGGGGGGTCTGGGGCCCCATGGCTTTGCGTCTGGGCTCAGGGGGGGTCTGGGGCCCCTGGCTCGGGGCCTGGGCTCTGGGGGGGGTCTGGGGCCCCTGGCTAGGTGTGTGGGCTATGGGGGGGGTCTGGGGCCCCTGGTTGGGGTGTGGGCTCTGTGGGGGGATCTGGGGCCCCTGGCTTGGGGTCTGGGGCCCCTGGCTGGGGGTGTGGGCTCCGGGGGGGGCTGGGTCCCTGGCTGGGGGTCTGGGGCCCCTGGTTGGGGGTGTGGGCTCTGTGGGGTGGTCTGGGGCCCCTGGCTTGGGGTCTCGTGCCCCTGGTTGGGGGTGTGGGCTCTGTGGGGGAGTCTGGGGCCCCTGGCTTGCGGTCTAGTGACCCTGGCTGGGGGTGTGGGCTCTGGGGGGGGGTCTGGGGCCCCTGGCTGGGGGTCTGGGGCCCCTGGTTGGGGGTGTGGGCTCTGGGGAGGGTCTGAGGCCCCTGCCTGGGGGTGTTGGCTCTGGGGGGGGTCTGGAGCCCCTCGCTGGGGTATGGGCTATGGGGGGTGTCTGGGTCCCCTGGCTGGGGGTGTGGTCTCTGGGGGGGGTTGGGGCCCCTGGCTGGGGGCTGGGCTCTGGGGGTGTCTGGGCTCTGGGGGGGGGTCTGGGGCCCCTGGCTGGGGGTGTGGGCTCTGGGGGGTGTCTGGGGCCCCTGGCTTGGGGTCTGGGGCCCCTGGCTGGGGGTGTGGGCTCTGGGGAGGGTCTGAGGCCCCTGCCTGGGGGTGTTGGCTCTGGGGGGGTCTGGAGCCCCTCGCTGGGGTGTGGGCTATGGGGGGTGTCTGTGGCCCCTGGCTGGGGGTGTGGTCTCTGGGGGGGTATGGGGCCCCTGGCTGGGGGCTGGCTCTGGGGGTGTCTGGGCTCTGGGGGGGGTCTGGGGCCCCTGGCTGGGGGTGTGGGCTCTGGGGGTTCTGGGGCCCCTGGCTAGGCGTGTGGGCTCTGGCGGGGGGTCTGGGGCCCCTTGCTGGGGGTGTGGGCTATGGGGTGGGTCTGGGGCCCTGGTTTTGCGTCTGGGCTCTGGGGGTTCTGGGGCCCCTGGCTGGGGGTGTGGGCTCAGGGGGGGTCTGGGTCCCCTGGCTGGCGGTGTGGGCTCTGGGGGGGGGGTCTGGGGCCCCTGGCTGGGGGTCTGGGGCTCTGGGGGGGGTCTGGGGCCCCAGGCTAGCGGTGTGGGCTATTGGGGGAGTCTGGGGCCCCTGGCTGTGCGTCTGGAGCCCTGGTTTGGTGTGTTGTCTCTGTGGGGGGGTCTGGGGCCCGTGGCTTGGGGTCTGGGGCCCCTGGCTGGGGGTGTGGGCCCTGGGGGGCGGGTCTGGGGCCCCTGGCTGGGGGTTTTGGCTCTGGGGGGTGTCTGGGGACCCTGGGTGGTGTGGGCTCTGGGGGAGTCTGGGGCCCCTCTCTGGGGGTGTGGGCTCGGGGGGGGGGTCTGGGCCCCTAGCTGGGGGTCTGGGCGCTGGGGGGTGTCTGGGGCCCCTGGCTCGGGTTGGGCTCTGGGGGTGTCTGGGATCAGGGGCGGGTCTGGGTCCCTGGCTGGGGGTCTGGGCTCTGGGGGGGGGTTCTGGGGCCCCTGGCTGGGGGTCTGGGGCCCCTGGTTGGGGGTGTGGGCTCTGTGGGGGGGCCTGGGGCCCCTGGCTGGGGTGTTGGCTCTGGGGGGTGTCTGGGGCCCCTGGCAGGGGGTGTGGGCTCTGGGGGGGTTCTGGGGCCCCTGGCTGGGGGCTGGCTCTGGGGGGGTTCTGGGGCCCCTGGCTGGGGGTGTGGTCTCTGTGGGGGGTCTGGGGCCCCTGGCTGGGGGTGCGGACTCTGGGGGGGGTCTGGGGCCCCTGGCTGGGAGTGTTGGCTCTGGGGGGGGTCTGGGGCCCCTGGCTGGGGGTGTGGGCTCTGAGGGGGGTCTGGGGCCCCTGGCTGGAGGCTGGGCTCTGGGGGTGTCTGGGCTCTGGGGGGTGTCTGGGGCCTCTGGCTGAGGGTGTGGGCTCTGGGGGGGGTCTGGGGCCGCTGGCTGGGCGTGTGGGCTCTGGGGGGGGTTCGGGGGCCCCTTCCTCGGTGTGTGGGCTATGAGGGGGGTCTGGGGCACCTGGCTGGGGGCTGGGCTCTGGCGGAGTCTGGGCTCTGGGGGGGGTCTCGGGCCCCTAGCTGGGGGTCTGGGCTCTGGGGGGGTCTGGGGCCCCTGGCTGGGGGTCTGGGCTCTGGGGGGGGTCTGGGGCCCCTGGCTGGGGGGGTCTGAGCTCTGGGGGGGGGTCCGGGGCCCCTGGCTGGTGGTGTGGGCTCTGGGGCGAGTCTGGGGTCCATGGCTGGGGGTGTGGGCTCTGGGGGGGTCTGGGGCCCCTAGCTGGGGGTCTGAGCGCTGGGGGGTGGTCTGGGGCTCCTGGCTGGGGCTGGGCTCTGGGGGGTCTGGGCTCAGGGGGCGGTCTGAGTCCCCTGGCTGGGGGTGTGGGCTCTGGGCGGGGAGTCTGAGGCCCCTGGCTGGGTGTCTGGGCTCTGGGGGGGGTGTGGGGCCCCTGGCAGGGGTGTGGGTTATGGGGGGGGGGGTCCGGGGCCCCTGGCTGGGGATCTGGGCTGTGGGGGGGGGGTCTGCGGCACTGGCTGGGGGTCCGAGCTCTGGTGGGTGTCTGGGGCCCCTGGCTGGGGGTCTGGGCTCTGGGGGCGTCTGGGACCCCTGGCTGGGGGTGTGGGCTCTGGGGGGGCTCTGGGGCCCCTGGCTGTGGGTGTGGGCTCCGGGGGGGTCTGGGGCCCCTGGCTGGGTATGTGGGTTCTGTGGGGTGTCTTGGGCCCCTGGCTGGGGGTGTGGGCTATGGGGGGGGTCTGGGGCCCCTGGCTGGGGATCCGGGCTCTGGGGGTGTGTGGGGCCCCTGGCTGGGGGCTAGGTTCTGGGGGGTCTGGGCTCTGGGAGGGATCTGGGGCCCCTGGCTGGGGGCTGGGCTCTGGGCGTGTCTGGGCTCTGGGGGGGCTCTGGGGCCCCTGGCTGGCGGTCTGGGCTCTGGGGGGGGTCTGGGGGCCCATTTCTGGGGGTGTGGGCTATGGGGGGGGTCTGGGGCCCCATGGCTTTGCGTCTGGGCTCAGGGGGGGTCTGGGGCCCCTGGCTCGGGGCCTGGGCTCTGGGGGGGTCTGGGGCCCCTGGCTAGGTGTGTGGGCTATGGGGGGGGGTCTGGGGCCCCTGGTTGGGGGTGTGGGCTCTGTGGGGGATCTGGGGCCCCTGGCTTGGGGTCTGGGGCCCCTGGCTGGGGGTGTGGGCTCCGGGGGGGCTGGGTCCCCTGGCTGGGGGTCTGGGGCCCCTGGTTGGGGGTGTGGGCTCTGTGGGGTGGTCTGGGGCCCCTGGCTTGGGGTCTCGTGCCCCTGGTTGGGGGTGTGGGCTCTGTGGGGGAGTCTGGGGCCCCTGGCTTGCGGTCTAGTGACCCTGGCTGGGGGTGTGGGCTCTGGGGGGGGGGTCTGGGGCCCCTGGCTGGGGGTCTGGGGCCCCTGGTTGGGGGTGTGGGCTCTGGGGAGGGTCTGAGGCCCCTGCCTGGGGGTGTTGGCTCTGGGGGGGGTCTGGAGCCCCTCGCTGGGGTATGGGCTATGGGGGGTGTCTGGGGCCCCTGGCTGGGGGGCTGGGCTCTGGGGGTGTCTGGGCTCTGGGGGGGGGTCTGGGGCCCCTGGCTGGGGGTGTGGGCTCTGGGGGGTGTCTGGGCCCCTGGCTTGGGGTCTGGGGCCCCTGGCTGGGGGTGTGGGCTCTGGGGAGGGTCTGAGGCCCTCGCTGGGGTATGGGCTATGGGGGTGTCTGGGTCCCCTGGCTGGGGGTGTGGTCTCTGGGGGGGGTATGGGGCCCCTGGCTGGGGGCTGGGCTCTGGGGGTGTCTCGGCTCTGGGGGGGGGTCTGGGGCCCCTGGCTGGGGGTGTGGGCTCTGGGGGGTGTCTGGGGCCCCTGGCTTGGGGTCTGGGGCCCCTGGCTGGGGGTGTGGGCTCTGGGAGGGTCTGAGGCCCCTGCCTGGGGGTGTTGGCTCTGGGGGGGTCTGGAGCCCCTCGCTGGGGGTGTGGGCTATGGGGGGTGTCTGTGGCCCCTGGCTGGGGGTGCGGTCTCTGGGGGGGTATGGGGCCCCTGGCTGGGGGCTGGGCTCTGGGGGTGTCTGGGCTCTGGGGGGGGGTCTGGGGCCCCTGGCTGGGGGTGTGGGCTCTGGGGGGTTCTGGGGCCCCTGGCTAGGCGTGTGGGCTCTGGCGGGGGTCTGGGGCCCCTTGCTGGGGGTGTGGGCTATGGGGTGGGTCTGGGGCCCCTGGTTTTGCGTCTGGGCTCTGGGGGTTCTGGGGCCCCTGTCTGGGGGTGTGGGCTCAGGGGGGGTCTGGGTCCCCTGGCTGGCGGTGTGGGCTCTGGGGGGGGGGTCTGGGGCCCCTGGCTGGGGGTCTGGGCTCTGGGGGGGGGGTCTGGGGCCCCAGGCTAGGGGTGTGGGCTATTGGGGGAGTCTGGGGCCCCTGGCTGTGCGTCTGGAGCCCCTGGTTTGGTGTGTTGTCTCTGTGGGGGGGTCTGGGGCCACTGGCTTGGGGTCTGGGGCCCCTGGCTGGGGGTGTGGGCCCTGGGGGCGGGTCTGGGGCCCCTGGCTGGGGGTTTTGGCTCTGGGGGGTGTCTGGGGACCCTGGGGTGGTGTGGGCTCTGGGGGGAGTCTGGGGCCCCTCTCTGGGGGTGTGGGCTCGGGGGGGGGTCTGGGCCCCTAGCTGGGGGTCTGGGCGCTGGGGGGTGTCTGGGGCCCTGGCTCGGGTTGGGCTCTGGGGGTGTCTGGGATCAGGGCGGGTCTGGGTCCCCTGGCTGGGGGTCTGGGCTCTGGGGGGGGGTTCTGGGGCCCCTGGCTGGGGGTCTGGGGCCCCTGGTTGGGGGTGTGGGCTCTGTGGGGGGGCCTGGGGCCCCTGGCTGGGGGTGTTGGCTCTGGGGGGTGTCTGGGGCCCCTGGCAGGGGGTGTGGGCTCTGGGGGGGTTCTGGGGCCCCTGGCTGGGGGCTGGGCTCTGGGGGGGGTCTGGGGCCCCTGGCTGGGGGTGTGGTCTCTGTGGGGGGGTCTGGGGCCCCTGGCTGGGGGTGCGGACTCTGGGGGGGGTCTGGGGCCCCTGGCTGGGAGTGTTGGCTCTGGGGAGGGTCTGGGGGCCCCTGGCTGGGGGTGTGGGCTCTGAGGGGGGTCTGGGGCCCCTGGCTGGAGGCTGGGCTCTGGGGGTGTCTGGGCTCTGGGGGGTGTCTGGGGCCTCTGGCTGAGGGTGTGGGCTCTGGGGGGGGTCTGGGGCCGCTGGCTGGGCGTGTGGGCTCTGGGGGGGGTTCGGGGGCCCCTTCCTCGGTGTGTGGGCTATGAGGGGGGTCTGGGGCACCTGGCTGGGGGCTGGGCTCTGGCGGGGTCTGGGCTCTGGGGGGGGTCTCGGGCCCCTAGCTGGGGGTCTGGGCTCTGGGGGGGGTCTGGGGCCCCTGGCTGGGGGTCTGGGCTCTGGGGGGGGTCTGGGGCCCCTGGCTGGGGGGGTCTGAGCTCTGGGGGGGGTCCGGGGCCCCTGGCTGGTGGTGTGGGCTCTGGGGCGAGTCTGGGGTCCATGGCTGGGGGTGTGGGCTCTGGGGGGGTCTGGGGCCCCTAGCTGGGGGTCTGAGCGCTGGGGGGGGGTCTGGGGCTCCTGGCTGGGGGCTGGGCTCTGGGGGGTCTGGGCTCAGGGGGCGGTCTGAGTCCCCTGGCTGGGGGTGTGGGCTCTGGGCGGGGAGTCTGAGGCCCCTGGCTGGGTGTCTGGGCTCTGGGGGGGGTGTGGGGCCCCTGGCAGGGGTGTGGGTTATGGGGGGGGGGTCCGGGGCCCCTGGCTGGGGATCTGGGCTGTGGGGGGGGGGTCTGCGGCACTGGCTGGGGGTCCGAGCTCTGGTGGGTGTCTGGGGCCCCTGGCTGGGGGTCTGGGCTCTGGGGGCGTCTGGGACCCCTGGCTGGGGGTGTGGGCTCTGGGGGGCTCTGGGGCCCCTGGCTGTGGGTGTGGGCTCCGGGGGGGGTCTGGGGCCCCTGGCTGGGTATGTGGGTTCCGTGGGGTGTCTTGGGCCCCTGGCTGGGGGTGTGGGCTATGGGGGGGGGGTCTGGGGCCCCTGGCTGGGGATCCGGGCTCTGGGGGTGTGTGGGGCCCCTGGCTGGGGGCTAGGTTCTGGGGGGTCTGGGCTCTGGGAGGGATCTGGGGCCCCTGGCTGGGGGCTGGGCTCTGGGCGTGTCTGGGCTCTGGGGGGGGTCTGGGGCCCCTGGCTGGGGGTGTGGGCTCTGGGGGGGCTCTGGGGCCCCTGGCTGGCGGTCTGGGCTCTGGGGGGGGTCTGGGGCCCCTTTCTGGGGGTGTGGGCTATGGGGGGGTCTGGGGCCCCATGGCTTTGCGTCTGGGCTCAGGGGGGGTCTGGGGCCCCTGGCTCGGGGCCTGGGCTCTGGGGGGGGTCTGGGGCCCCTGGCTACGTGTGTGGGCTATGGGGGGGGTCTGGGGCCCCTGGTTGGGGGTGTGGGCTCTGTGGGGGGATCTGGGGCCCCTGGCTTGGGGTCTGGGGCCCCTGGCTGGGGGTGTGGGCTCCGGGGGGGGCTGGGTCCCCTGGCTGGGGGTCTGGGGCCCCTGGTTGGGGGTGTGGGCTCTGTGGGGTGGTCTGGGGCCCCTGGCTTGGGGTCTCGTGCCCCTGGTTGGGGGTGTGGGCTCTGTGGGGGAGTCTGGGGCCCCTGGCTTGCGGTCTAGTGACCCTGGCTGGGGGTGTGGGCTCTGGGGGGGGGTCGGGGGCCCTTGGGTGGGGGCTGGGAATGTGACATCACCGATTCTGCTTTTCCCCTCCCCCGGGGCCCCTCCTCTAGCCTGTTACCATTCTCCCAGACAAAGGTGTCACCTCCCAACCCCCGTCCTGGCTCATGTTACAGCCTCAGGTAAAGTCTCGCATGATGCAACCTTTCCCTCAGGTCAGATCCATCTCGCTCTCTGCTCCGTCACACCCCCCCATCACCCCTGGCCCTCATGAGCTCCCCACCATCCCCTCCAGGCCCCGATGCCTCCCTCCGGTGCTTACTTTGTATTGAAAGAGCGGCCGGAGCTCAGCCCCAGCACAAATTAAGCCCTGGCAGGCCGGCCTGATAGCAGTGCCTGCTGACCAAGTGCCCAGCTCTGAAGGGAATGCCACCGCCAGCAGCAGCACAGAGGTAAGGGTGGCCTGGTATGTGGTGTACTGTGCAGCCTTTTCTTTTATTTAAAGTGCATGTTGTAATGTGGTATTACACCGCCCTGGGTCCGCCTCTGGTGGCTACAGTTCCAAACTTAACAGAGTGAAAGTCACCTCGGCTACTCGCTTCACATGTATCGTCCAGGAACACACAGAGACCAAGGGTAGTGACCACACAGACATTCACACGTACAAGGTCTAGTCTGTTTGACCCATTTTATGAAAGTTACAATTAAAGTTATGAATCCCCAAGCATATAGAAATTCTATAAAGCCCTATGCAAAAGTTACAAATCTAGTTCTACTCCCATCCTTAACAATAGTGGTAGGGTCTGATGAGTCTCTCATGGCTTGATCATCAGTAGAGGGATGATTCCTGCTGGAGTATTCCACAGAGAGCTTAATTTTCCCGCTCTGGGCACCCCCTTTTTATAATGTGGTTCTGATTATACCTCATTAGCATTGACGCACATTTGGAAACAGGTTCCTTTACAAAAAAATTTTAAATTTAAAATGAATCTTCCAGCTAATTAGACCGTGTGATGGAGCAGAGAGTGAGGTGGATTCAACCTGGGAGGTTTGTGGGGGAGGTTCCCTGGGACCTGCGGCATTGCATTAGGAAAGGGAGACTTTACCTGGGGCTGTAACATGAGCCAGGACGGGGGTTGGGAGGTGACACCTTTGGCTGGGAGAACGGACAAAAGGCGAGAGGAGGAGCCCCGGGGGGAGGGGAAGTTTTTGTCTGTGTGTTTTCAGTTTGGAGCTGGCTTGGGAAGAGGAGGGGAGGGGGGCAGACAGGGTCTGGCCTCCCTGCCCCATTGGGAGCTGTGGGGCGAAATGCAGGGAGCCCCCAGGCTGGGGTCTAAGCTCCCTGGCCCCCGGAAGGACCCGACTGAGGGGTCCTGGATGTACTGACAAGCTCTGGTTGGACTGTGTTCCTGGCATCTCTAATAAACCTTCTGTTCTACTGGCTGGCTGAGACTCCCAGTGAATCCGGGGAAGAGGGGTGCAGGGCCGGACTCCCCTATACTCCGCGACAACTGGTGGCAGCGGTGGGATGTTCTGCACCCCATGAACGGTGCTTCCTGCAGTAAGGGACTGGGGAGCAGTAGAACGAAGGGGGGCTAACGAGGACCAGGCGTGCTGAAGGCCCACAGAGGAACGGTTTCGGGGAGCAGAGGAGCTACGCTTAACCTCTGGGAGTGTGTGACCAGCGAGAAGGACTGTGCAGCAGCGTGAACTGACGGTGGTGGAACGGAGAGGCATAGGGGACTGGCCAGGGGTAAGTGGGGACAGATCCCGGGGTGCCAGCTCCGCAGGGAACCTCGATCCTAAATTGCTGCCCCTGGTTAAGGAGGGTGGGGATGTGGAGGCCCACCTCACTGCCTTGGAGCAGGCTGGTGATTGGAACCAGGGAGACCCTGCGGAAAAGCCCCGGAATCTAACCCCCTTGCTGGGTCCCAAGGCCATAAACTCCACCAGCCAGATGCATGGGATGGTGGACGGATTTCCACTCCTGGCCCTGGACTCAAGCCCTATGGACCCCCAATGGGAGCGGAAGGTGATGGTCAATGGAGAGACATTCACGGGGTGGCAAGACCCTGGGACAGAGAGAATTGTGGTCAGGCCCCGGGTGGTGTACCCCCACCAGATGCTGAGGGGCTGTGTGACCTGGGTGAGGGTCCCAGGGATGGACCCATTCGCCCTGCCTATGGCCCAGATCCCTGTGCAGACCCAGGAGGGGTCGGGCTGGCTGGTGGTTGGGGGTCTCCAGGATATCAGCGGTGAGGTGTTGTTGGGGGGGTGACTGTGTATCTTTGGGACAGGATCCAGGCCCTGGCCCTGTAACGGCCGAGGATTTGAATTTGAACTCAGGAAACCAATTGGCTAAGAGGGAAATGGTCAGTGAAAATGCAAATGACCTGGCTGGCAGGGGGGAGGAGCTGCCAGGCCCCGGTTCCCTGCCTGCCTGTAACCAGACCCCTAGGGCGGGGTGGGACAGAGAGATGCTCCCCACCCCCCTGCACAATGGAGAGGTGGCTCAGGCAGTCTGTGATGCAGAGAGCAAAGCAGCGAGCTCGCTGCCTGGCCCCACCTGTGGGAGAAGGGATTTCTGTGCCGGGAATGGGCTGCCCAAGGGGAAGTAGAACTGCGGGGAATCAGTAGGTAGCCAGTGAGGCCCCAGAAGTATCATCACCGGCTATTACACCTGGCCCAGGGTAAGGAAGAAGATCCCTGGAGGTCCCTGCCCATCAGAGAGGAACCTTTCCAGAAGGTGGCTATGAATAGGGTGGGCCCCCTCAGCTGGGCATCCCGGTCGGGGAAGAAGTACATTCTGGTGGTGGTAGATTTCGCCACCTGCTACCCCGAGGCGTTGCCCTTATTCTCCATTGAAGCGGACACCGTGGCGGATGCGCTGCTGACCATTTTCAGCCGAGTAGGGTTCACCAAGGAAGTCCTGAGGACCACGGAGGGGGCTTAATAGTCGGGACGGAGCAGGTCCGGGGAGGCTTAATAGTCGGGACGGAGCAAGTCTGGGGAGGCTTAATAGTCGTCCCCGGGGGGGCTTCATAGTCGTGCCCCGGGTACTCCGGGGAGAGGCTTAATAGTCATCCCTACCGGCCAGCAGGTCAACCCATTGCATTCAAAGGGTTGACCTGCTGGCCGGTTTGTTTTCCGACCAGCAGGTCAACCCTTTGGATTCAACGGGTTGACCTGGTGGCCGGTTTGCTATCCGGGCCGGGTGCCCCTCCATTCCCACGGCGGTGCAGCAGCGGTGCTGAGGACCACGGAGGGGGCTTAATAGTCGGGACGGAGCAGGTCCAGGGAGGCTTAATAGTCGGGACGGAGCAGGTCTGGGGAGGCTTAATAGTCGGGACGGAGCAGGTCCGGGGAGGCTTAATAGTCGGGACCGAGCAGGTCCGGGGAGGCTTAATAGTCGTGCCCCGGGGAGTCCGGGGAGCAGGCTTAATAGTCGTCGGGGGGGGGGGAGAGGCTTGACAGTCGTCTCCGGGACTGTCAGTGGGGAGGCCTTTTTTGTCGTCGCCCGGGCGGTATGGGGGAGACTTAACAGTCGTCCCCAGGGAATCATAGCATCTCAGGGTTGGAAGGGACCTCAGGAGGTCATCTTGTCCAACCCCCTGCTGAAAGCAGGACCAACCCCAACTACCTCGTCCCACCCAGGGCTTTGTCAAGCCTGGCCTTCAAAACCTCTAAGGAAGGAGATGCCACCACCTCCCTAGGTAAGCTATTCCAGTACTTCACCACCCTTCTAGTGAACAAGGTTGTTCCGAATATCCAACCTAAACCTCCCCCTCTGCAACTTGAGACCATCGCGGAGGAAGCCGGGGAGGGGCGGGGAGCCGGAGCCCGACTCCCCAGTCGCAGGCGCCCGTCAGGGTCGGGCTAGGGGGCGAGGGGCCGGGGCCGGGAGAAGGGCCGGCAATGTTTCAAGGTCCCCACCCGGAGAGCAGGCCGACCCCCGGGAAGCGTCCGGGAAAGTCTCCGAGTCCCCACCCGGAGAGCAGGCCGACCCCCGGGGAAGCGTCCGGGAAAGTCTCCGAGTCCCCACCCGGAGAGCAGGCCGACCCCCGGGGAAGCGTCCGGGAAAGTCTCCGAGTCCCCACCCGGAGAGCAGGCCGACCCCCGGGGAAGCGTCCGGGAAAGTCTCCGAGTCCCCACCCGGAGAGCAGGCCGACCCCCGGGGAAGCGTCCGGGAAAGTCTCCGAGTCCCCACCCGGAGAGCAGGCCGACCCCCGGGGAAGCGTCCGGGAAAGTCTCCGAGTCCCCACCCGGAGAGCAGGCCGACCCCCGGGAAGCGTCCGGGAAAGTCTCCGAGTCCCCACCCGGAGAGCAGGCCGAGCCCCGGGAAGCGTCCGGGAAATTCTCCGAGTCCCCACCCGGAGAGCAGGCCGACCCCCGGGGAAGCGTCCGGGTAAGTCTCCGAGTCCCCACCCGGAGAGCAGGCCGACCCCCGGGAAGCGACGGGGATGCACGCCGAGGCCCCACCAGGAGAGCAGGCCGACCCCCCGGGAATTTTTTTCCGAGTCCTGACACGGCCACCAGGTCAACCCCATTCAAGTAAACTCAAGAATATCCACAGGAGGGCAGCACGCAGGCAGGCCAGGCCAGGCCTCAGCCGGCCAGCAGCCCATTCCCGGGCAGCGCCGGCTCCCTGTGGGGAGGCGCAGAGGGGCCCGAGCGAGACCGGGCCAGTCCGCCCCCTGCCCGTGGTCTGCCCCCGAGGCTTCGGGGGCCGTGGGTCCTCCGCGGGGGCAGCCCGGGGGGCCCTGCACACCTGCCGTCCGTTTCGGAAGGCCGGGCCTAGCACGGGGGACAGGGGGAGGTCCCGGGGGCCGGAAGCTGGGGTTGGGGGTTCCCGGCGAGTCCGAACGAGTCGGCCCCGTGCCCCGGGTCTGCCCACGAGGCTTCGAAATGAGGTAAATTATGTGGTGGAGCTGTCTAACTGTGCACACCACTGACAGGTGTACCATGTCAATATGATGAAGCCATATTATGACAGGGGGAATGTGGTGCTGGCCGTGTGTGGACATTGGGAGGAGCATGGAAGTGACCCTCTAGTAGATCTATTCCCTGAGACAGGAGCTGGCTCCTCCCAAGAAACGATCCCTCTCTCTGATCAGCTAACCCCTGCCCAGCAACCTGAGATCAGAGGGGTGCTGCATCTGTACCGACAGCTGTTTTCCAACCAGCCTGGTCGCACTAATCTGACTGTCCACCGAGTGCAGACAGGAGCGCACCAACCTATAAGATGCTCCCCCTTCCGAGTCACAGGGAAGACAGCTCGGGACCTGGAAAGAGAGGTCAAAGACATGCTGGCTTTGGGGGTGATTCAACCGTTGTCCAGCCGTTGGGCCTCGCCGGTGGTGCTGGTCCCCAAAAAGGATGGGTCGATCCGGTTCTGTGTGGACTATCGGAAGCTCAAAGCCATCACTGTATCTGATGCCTACCCCATGCCCCGGCCGGACGAGCTCCTAGACAAGCTAGGAGGGGCTTGGTACCTTACCACCATGGATCTTACAAAGGGCTACTGGCAAGTGCCACTGGATGCAGATGCCCGGCTGAAATCTGCCTTCATTACCCCTCTGGGGCTCTACGAGTTCCTGACCCTGCCTTTCGGCCTCAAGGGAGCGCCAGCCACCTTCCGGCGCCTGGTGGATCGGCTACTAAAGGGGATGGAGAGCTTCGCTGTGGCGTATATCGATGACATCTGTGTCTTTAGCCAGACCTGGGAGGACCATGTGTCCCAAGTGCTGGACCGACTCCAGGAGGCTGGGCTGACCGTAAAAGCGGAGAAGTGCAAGGTGGGGATGGCTGAAGTGTCCTACCTGGGACACCGGGTGGGGAGCGGCTGCCTAAAGCCAGAACCAGCCACGGTGGAGGTGATCCGGGACTGGCCCGCTCCACAAACTAAAAAGCAGGTCCAGGCCTTTATTGGGATGGCGGGGTACTATCGAAGATTTGTGCCCCACTTTAGCGCCATAGCCACCACCATCACTGAGCTATGCAAGAAGGGGAAGCCAGACAAGGTGGTCTGGACCGAGGAGTGCCAGAGGGCTCTCTGTGCACTGAAGAAGGCTTTGATCAGGGGCCCGGTTCTGGCAAACCCAGACTTTGACAAGCCCTTTCTGGTGTTCACCAACGCCTCAGACATGGGTCTGGGGGCGGTGTTAATGCAGGAGGATGAAACGGGGCAGAGACACCCCATCGTGTATTCAAGCAAGAAGCTGCTACCCCGAGAGCAGAATTATGCGGCCATCGAGAAGGAATGCCTCGCCATGGTGTGGGCCCTCAAGAAACTAGAGCCGTATCTATTCGGGCGACACTTCACCGTGTACACCGACCACTCGCCCCTGACCTGGCTACACCAGATGAAAGGGGCCAACGCCAAGCTCCTGAGGTGGAGCCTGCTCCTGCAGGATTACGACATAGACGTGGTCCATGTGAAGGGAAGTGCCAACCTGATAGCAGATGAGGAGGGATAGCTCAGGGGGGAGGGATAGCTCAGTGGTTTGAGCATTGGCCTGCTAAACCCAGGGTTGTGAGTTCAATCCTTGAGGGGGCCATTTGGGGATCTGGGGCAAAAATTGGGGATTGGTCCTGCTTTGAGCAGGGGGTTGGACTAGATGACCTCCTAAGGTCCCTTCCAACCCTGATATTCTATGATTCTATGATTCTATGCGTTGTCCCGGACAGGGGGCCCTGAACTTCCCCAGGCCACTGGTCAGAGTGACCCCGCTCAGTTCAGTCTCAAAGGGGGGAGAGATGTGACGGAGCAGAGAGCGAGATGGATCTGACCAGAGGCAAATGCTGCATCGGGAATGAGACTTTACCTGAGGCTGTAACATGAGCCAGGACGGGGGTTGGAAGGGACCCAACCCCACAATCATGCTCACCCTCACCCTCAATCCGACACCCATGCCCACGCCCACCCTTGCGCTCACCCCCACCCTCAACCTCACCCCAACCCCCACCCCCACCCTCACCCTCACCCTCACCCTCACCATTACCCTCACCCGAAACCCAACACCCATGCCCGCTCTCACCCTCACTCACCCCCACCCCCAACCTCACCCCAACCACCACCCCCACCCTCACCCTCACCCTAAACCCAACACCCACACCCACGCCCACTCTCACCCTCACTCATCCCCCCACTCCCACCCTCACCCCCACCACCACCCCCACCACCACCCTCACCCTCACCCCACCCCCAACCACTACCTCACCATCACCGTCAACCTCACCCCCACCCTCACCCTTACTATAACCCTAACCCCCACCCCCACCCTGACCCCACCCTCTCCCTCACCCTCACCCCCACCCCACCCTCACCCCGACCCCCACTCCAACCCCAGCCTCATTCTCACCCTAACTCCCACCCACAGCCACACCCACACCCTCCCCCTCCACCCAAAGCTTAAACCTAACCCTAACCCTTACCTTCCCGCTCTCACTGATCCCCAACCCTCAGCCTCACTCCCACCCACACCCCGACTCCCACCCTTACCCTCATCCTCACCCACCCCCACCCTCACCCTCACCGTAACGCTAAACCTCACCCTCATCCCCACGCCAACCCTCAGGCTCACCCCCACCCCAAGACTCACCCTCACCCTCATCCACAACCTCACCCCCACACCAATACTCACCCTCACCCCGACCCCAACCCCCAGCCCCACCCTCAACCTCACTCTCTCCCTCAACTTCACCCTCACCCTCACCATCACTCTCACACTCACCCTAACCCTAACCCTCACCCGAACCCCACCCCAACCCTCACCCTCACCCAAAACCCCCACCCTCACCCTCACACTAAGTCCCACCCTCGCCACCACCAACACCCCCATCCTCACCCTAAACCCGACACCCACCCTCACCCTCTCCATAACCTCAACCCCTAGCCCCACCCACCGCCACCCTAAACCCCAAACCCACCGTCACCATCATCCTCACCCCTACCCTCACCCTAACTCTAACCCTCACGCTCACCCCAACACCCAACCCCAACCCTATCCTCACCCACACCCTCATCCTAATCGCCATCAACCTTAATCCTCACCCCCACCCAAACCCCCACTCCCACCCCCACCCTTACCCCACCCCTACACTTACCCTCAGCCTCACGCTCACACCCACCGCCAACCTCACACTCACCCTCACCCTCACCGTAAAGCTAAACCCTCACGCTCACCCCCACCCAAAGACTAACCCTCATCCACACCCTCACCCCCACCCCAACCCTCATCCTCACTCACCCTCACCTTCATCCTCACCCTCAATCCTACCCCCAACCCCACCCCCACCCCCACCTCCACCCTCACCCTTACCCTCACCCTCACCCCCACCCTCTCCCTCACCCTCACCCCCACCCCCACCCTCTCCCTCACCCTCACACTAAGTCCCACCCTCGCCACCACCAACACCCCCATCCTCACCCTAAACCCGACACCCACCCTCACCCTCTCCATAACCTCAACCCCTAGCCCCACCCACCACCACCCTAAACCCCAAACCCACCGTCACCATCATCCTCACACCTACCCTCACCCTAACTCTAACCCTCACGCTCACCCAAAATCCCAACCCCAACCCTACCCTCACCCACACCCTCATCCTAATCACCAAATCCACCGTCAACCTTAACCCTCACCCTCAGCCCCACCCAACCCCCACTCCCACCCCCCCACCCTTACCAATACCCCTACACTTACCCTCAGCCTCACGCTCACAGCCACGCCCACCCTCACTCCGACCCCCACCCTCTCCCTCACCCTAACCCCCACCCCCACTCCCACCCTGACCCTCACCCTCACCCCCACCCCCACCCTCACCCTTTAATGGTGGGGATGAGGTGGGGCGGTTGGATGGGGGTGACGGTGAGCGTAACGGACGTGGTGGGGGTGTGTGCGTTTTAGATGTACTGCTGCGCTTTTGGTACAGATCCGTTCGGGAGAATGCCTGACAATGAATAATTCAATCCTGTTCGCTGTAAATTCCAAATTTTTCCTGGATTCCTCTTCCAAATGCCAGTTTGATGTGTTGATGAGCTTCTTTTACACATTGGTTCAAGAAAATTCCTCACAAAGTGCATTTGGATTATTACACTGATACAACTACATTTCTCCTGGAATCCTCCTCCAAAAGCACTTATGCTGCACTGGTTGGCTTATCGTACAGATCCGTTCGTGAGAATACCTCACAATGAACAATTCAACCCTGGTCACTGCTATGCCAAATCTCTCCTGTAATCCTCATCCAAAAGCAAGTTAAATGTACTGCTGCGATTAGTGAGAATACATCACTACAAGCAATTCAAGCAAAACTACTCCAGGCCTCTTTGACACGCCCGTTAGATGTTCTACAGCGCTTTTTGTTCTATTAGGAATTATTGTGATAATTCCTCACAAATCATTTCAATTCTGTTCACTGCTACAGACAAATTTCACAGCGTATTATCCTTCAAAAGCTGTTATGCTGCACTGGTTAGCTTTTCGTACAGATCCGTTCGTGAGAATACCTCACAATGGTCAATTCAATCCTGTTCACAGCAAGTTACTAATTTATCCTGGAATCCTCTTAACAACTCGAGTTAGATGTGCTGCTGCGCTTCTTGTACACATCGATTCGTGAGGAAAATTCCTCACAAAGAGCATTACAATTGTTTCACTGCTACAACTACATTTCTCCTGGAATCCTCCTCCAAAAGCAATTATGCTCTACTTGTTGGCTATTCGTACATATCCGTTCGTATGAATACCTAGCAATGAACCATTCAACCCCGTTCACTGCTACTTCCAAATCTCTCCTGTAATCCGCTTCTAAATGTATTAAAAAGTACTGCTACGATGTTGGTACAGATCCGTTCGTGTGAATACCTCAAAATGGCCAATTCAATCCTGTTCAAAGCCAGCTCCAAATTTATCCTGGAATCCTCTTAGAAACTAAAGTTAGAGGTGCTGCTGCGCTTCTTGTACACATCGATTCGTGAAAATTGCTGACAAAGAGCATTACTATTTTTGCACAGATTCAACTAAATTTCTCCTGGAATCCTTCTTCAAGAGCAATTTTGCAATATTGGTTGTCTTTTCGTACAGATCCGTTCGTGAGTATACCTCGCAATGAAGAATTTACCCCTGTTCTCTGCTACTGCGAAAAATCTTCTGTTATCCACCTGCAAAAGCTATTTGAATTCACTGCTGCGATTTTGGTACAGATCCGTTCGTGAGAATACCTCACTACGATCAATTCAATCCTGTTCACGACAAGTTCCAAATGTCTCCTGGAATCCTCTTTGAAACGCACGTTAGATTTTCTACAGCCCATTTGGAATTTTTAGTTTTCGATAATTTCACACAAAGCATTTCACTTCTGTTCACTGCTACAGACACATTTCACATGGGATCCTCCTCCAAAAGCCGTTATGCTGCACTGGTTGGCTTTTCGTAGAGATCCGTTCGTGAGAATTCCTCGCAATGAACAATTTAATCCTGTTCAAAGAAAGTTCCATATTTATCCTGGAGTCCTCTTAAAATTGCAAGTTAGATTTGCTGCATCGCTTCTTGAACAGGTAGGGGCGTGAAAATTCCTCACAAAGAGCATTTCGATTTTTTCACAGTTACAAAGAATTTCTCCTGGACTCCTCCTCCAAAAGCATTACGCTCTACTGGTCCGCATTTCGTACAGATCCGTGCGTAAGAATAGCTCGCAAAGAACAATACAACCCTGTTCACAGCATGTTACCAATTTATCCTGGAATCCTCTTAACTACTCCAGTTAGATGTGCTGCTGCGCTTCTTGCACAAATCGATTCGTGAAAATTCCTCACAAAGAGCATTACAATTTTTTCACTGCTACAACTAAATTTTTCCTGGATTCCTCCTCGAAAAGCCATTATGCTGCACTGGTTAGCTTTTCGTACAGATCTGTTCGTGAGAATACCTCGTAATGAAAAATTCAATCCTGTGCAGTGCAAGTTCCAAAATTATCCTGGAATCCTCTTAAAAACGCCATTTAGATGTGATGCTGCGCTTCTTGTACACAGAGGTTCGTGAAAATTACTCACAAAGAGCATTTCAAGTTTTTTCACAGCTACATGAATTTCTCCTGGTATACCCCTCCTAAAGCAAATATGCTCTACTGGTTGGCTTTTCATACAGATCCGTTCGTAAGAATAGCTCTCAAAGAACTATTCAACCCTGTTCACTGCAACATTCAACTATTTCCTGTAATCCTCCTCCTAAAGCTATTTAAATGTACTGCTTCGATTTTGGTTCAGATCCGTTCGGGAGAATACCTCACTACGATCAATTAAATCCTATTCACTGCATGTTCCTAATTTCCCCTTCAAGCTTCTTAAACGCCCGTTACATGTTCCACTGCGGTTTTTGTACTTACTTTTTGAAAATTCTTCACAAAGAGCATTTCAATTCTGTTCACTGCTACAGACAAATTTCACCTGCAATTCTCCTCCAAAAGCGATTATGCTGCACTGTTTGGCTTTTCGTACAGATCCGTTCGAGAGAATACCTCGCAATGAACCATTCAACCCCGTTCACTGCTATTTCCAAATCTCTCCTGTAATCCTCCTTCAAAAGTATTTAAAAGTACTGCTACGACGTTGGTACAGATCCTTTCGTGTGAATACCTCACAATGGCCAATTCAATCCTGTTCAAAGCCAGTTCCAAATTTATCCTGGAATCCTCTTAGAAACTAAAGTTAGAGGTGCTGCTGCGCTTCTTGTACACATCGATTCGTGAAAATTGCTCACAAAGGACATTACAATTTTTTTCAACTAAATCATCTAAATTTGTCCTGGAATCCTCCTTCAAAAGCACTTTTGCTATACTGGTTGTCTTTTCGTACAGATCCGTTCGTGAGAATACCTCCGAATGAACAATGCAACCCTGTTCACTGCTACTGCCAAATCTCTCCTATTATCCACCTCCAAAAGCTATTTAAATATACTCCTGGAATCCTCTTTGAAACGCACGTTAGATTTTCTACAGCGCATTTGGAACCTATAGTTTTCGATCATTTCACACAAAGCATTTCAATTCTGTTCACTGCTACAGAGAAATTTCACATGGGATCCTCCTCCAAAAGCCGTTATGCTGCACTGGTTGGCTTTTCGTACAGATCCGTTCGTGAGAATACCTCACAATGAACAATTCCACCCTGCTCAATGCTCCTGCCAAATCTCTCCTGTAATCTTCCTCCAAAAGCAAGTTAAATGTACTGCTGCGATTAGTGAGAATTCATCACTACAAGCAATTCAATCCTGTTGTCTGCAAGTTCCAAATTCTTTTAGATGTGTTACTTCGCTTTTTGTGCACATCAGTTTATGAAAATTCCTCACAAAGCATTTCAATTCTGTTCACTGCTAGAGACAAATTTCACCTGGAATCCGCCTCCAAAAGCCATTATTCTGCAGTGGTTGGCTTTAGGTACAGATCCGTTCGTGAGAATACCTCGCAATGAACAATTCAATCCTGTTCACAGCAATTTCCAAATTTAGCCTGGAATTATCTTAAAAACGCCATTTAGGTGTGATCCTGCGCTTCTTTCACAGATCGATTCGTGAAAATTCCTCACAAAGAGCATTACAATTGTTTCACTGCTACAACTAAATTTCCCCTGGAATCCTCCTCCAAATCAATTATGCTGCACTGGTTGGCTTATCGTAAAGTTCCGTTCGTGAGATTACCTCCGAATGAATATTTCAACCCTGTTCACTGCTACTGCCAAACTTCTCCTGGAATCCTACTCCAAAAGCTATTTAAATGTAATGCTGAGATTTTGGTGCAGATCCGCTCGTGAGAATATCTCAAAATGGACAATTCAAATCTGTTCACTGAAATTTCTAAATTTCTTCTGGAAGCCTATTTGACACGCCCGTTAGATGTTTTAAGGCGCTTTTTGTTCTATTAGGTGTCGATAATTCCTCACAAATCATTTCAATTCTGTTCACTACTACAGACAAATTTCACATGGTATCCTCCTTCAAAAGCCGTTATGCTGCACTGGTTAGCTTTTCGTACAGATCCGTTCGTGAGACTACCTCACAATGGTCAATTCAATCCTGTTCACAGCAGGTTACTAATTTATCCTGGAATCCTCTCAACAACTCGAGTTAGATGTGCTGCTGCATATTTCCTGTAATCCTCCTCCAAAAACTATTTAAATATACTACTTCGATTTTGGTTCAGATCCTTTCGTGAGAATACCTCACTACGATCAATTAAATCCTATTCAAAGCATGTTCCTAATTTCCCCTTCAATCTTCTTAAACGCCCGTTACATGTTCCACTGCGGATTTTGTACTTACTTTTTGAAAATTCTTCACAAAGAGCATTTCAATTCTGTTCACTGCTATAGACAAATTCCACCTGCAATTCTCCTCCAAAACCGATTAGCCTGCACTGTTTGGCTTTTCGTACAGATCCGTTCGAGAGAATACCTCACAATGAACAATTCAACCCTGTTCAAGGCAATTCCCAAATTTAACTTGGAATCTTCTTAAATAGGCCATTTAGATGTGCTGCTGCGCATCTTGTACACATCGATTCGTGACAATTCCTCACAAAGAGCATTACAATTTTTTCGTTGCTACCACTACATTCCGCCTGGAATCCTCCTCCAAAAGCAATTATGCTCTAATTATTGGCTCTTCGTACATATACGTTCGGAAGAATACCTCGCAATGAACCATTCAACCCCGTTCACTGCTACTTCCAAATCTCTCCTGTAGTCCTCCTCCAAAAGTATTTAAAAGTACTGCTACGACGTTGGTACAGATCCTTTCGTGTGAATACCTCATTTCAGGCCATTTCAATCCTGTTCAAAGCCAGTTCCAAATTTATCCTGGAATCCTCTTAGAAACTAAAGTTAGAGGTGCTGCTTCGCTTCTTGTACACATCGATTCGTGAAAATTGCTCACAAAGGACATTACAATTTTTTTCCACTAAATCATCTAAATTTGTCCTTTGGTGAGAATACCTCACTACGATCAATTCAATCCTGTTCATTACAAGTTCCAAATTTCTCCTGGAATCCTCTTTGAAACGCACGTTAGATTTTCTACAGCGCATTTGGAACCTATTGTTTTTGATAATTTCACAAAAAGCATTTCAATGCTGTTCACTGCTACAGACAAATTTCACATGGGATCCTCCTCCAAAAGCCGTTATGCTGCACTGGTTGGGTTTTCGTACAGATCCGCTCGTGGAAATATCTCGCAATGAACAAGTCAACCCTGTTCACTGCTCTCTCCTCTAATCCTCCTGCAAAATTATTTAAAAGTACTTCTATGATTTTCGTAGAGATCCGTTCGTGAGAATACCTCACAATGGAAAATTCAATCCTTTTCACAGCAAGTTCCACATTTTGCCTGGAATCCTCTTAAAAACGCCAGTTAGATGTGCTGCTGCGCTTCTTGTGCACAACGGTTTGTGACAATTGCTCACAAAGAGCATTACATTTTTCTCACTGCTACAGCTAAATTTCTGCTGGAATCCTCCTCAAAAAGCTATTTAGCTGTACTGCTGAGAAACTGGTACACCCTAACCCCGACCTACGCCCCCAACCCCCACCCTCATCCTAATCCTAAACCCACCGCCCCCCCACCCTCCCCCTCCATTTCACCCACATTGTCACTGTCACCCTCATCCTAAACCTCACCATAACCCCCAATCCTCACTTTCCCTCTCACCCTCACTGTAACCCCCACCCCTACACAACACCCTCACGCTCACCTCCACCCCCCCAGTTCCATCCCACCCTCAGACTCAGCCCAACCCAGACCCCCACTCGCACACTCACTCCAACCCACACCCCGACCCTCACCCTCACCCCCACCCTTACCTCCACCCTCACGCTCCCCCCCACCCGACGCCCACCGTGACTATCCCAGGGAGAGGGTGGGGGTGACGTTGTGCATTACGGTGAGGGTGAGGGTGAGGGTGGGGGTGGGGTGATGTTGGGGGAGAGGATGAGGGTGTGGTTTGGGGGTGAGGGTGAGGTTGGGGGGGTGGGGGTTCGGGTGCGGGTGAGACTGAGGGTGATGGTTCCAGTTAGGTTTAGGGTGAGGGTGAGGTTGGGGGTGAGGGTGGGGTGGGGTAGGAGTTGGAATTAGGGTGGGGATGAGGGTGGGTCAGGTGGTTAGGGTGAGGGTGAGGTTGGGAGTGGGGGTGCGGGAGTAGGTCGGGGTTAGGGTGACTGTAGAGGAGAGGGTGGGGGGTGGGGGTGCGGGTGAGGGTGAGACTGGTGGTGGGGGGTGAGGCTGAATGTTAGGGTGAGGATGAGTCTGGATGAGGGTGGTGGTTGGGTGGGAGTGGGGGTCAGGGTGAGGTTGAGAGTGAGGTTGATTGTGGGGGTGGGAGAGAGGGTGAGGGTGTGGGTGTGGGTCGGGGTTAGGGTGAGGGTGGGGGAGAGGGTGGCGGTGAGGGGGTGTGGGTGAGAGTGATGGTGAGCGTGGGGGTGGGGTGAAGGTAAAGATTAGGGTGAGGGTGAGTCTTGGGCTGAGTGTGAGGGTGGGGTTGGGGGGGGGTGAAGATGAGGGTGGAGGTGGGGGTGGGGTTGAGGTTGAGCGTTACGGTGACGGTCAGGGTTAGGGTGTGTGTGGGGGTGGGGGTGAGGGCGACGGTGGAGGTGAGGGTAAGGACGGTTCGGGACGGGGTGAGAATGAGGGTGAATGTGAGGAGGGTGGGGTGGGGGTCGATGTGAGAATGAGGGTGAGGGTGGGGATGTGGTGGGGTGGAGGTGGGGGTGAGGGTGAGGAGGAGTGTGGGGGTGGGGTTGTGGGTTAGGGTGGGGGTGGTGGTCGGGGTGAGGGCAATGGGGACGATGGGATTGGGATTAGGGTGAGGGTGGGGTGAGGGTGAGGTTGAGGGTTATTGTAGGGTTTGGGGTAAGGGTGAGGGTGAGCGTGAGGGTAGGGTTGCCGCTTGGTGTGGGGGTGAGGGTGAGGGTGGGTTTGGGAGTAGGGTGGGGGTGGGGGTGAGAGTGAGGTTGAGGGTGAGGGTGAGGATGGGGTGGGGGTGTTGGTGGGGGTTGGGGTGAGGGTGAGGGAGAGGGTGACGGCGGGGGTGGGGTTGGGTGTTGGGGTGAAGGTGAGGGTTGGGGTGTGAGTGAGGGTTGAGGGAGTGAGTGGGGGTGGGGGTGAGGGTGAGTTTAAGGGTGGGGGTGGGGGGTGTGCGTGGGCGTTGTTGTAGTTTTGTGGATGAGGGTGAGGATGATTGTCGGGGTTGGGGTAAGGGTGAGGGAGATGGTGAGGTTGGGGGTGGGGTTGCGGGTGAGGGTGGGGGTGGGGGTGCGGGTGCGTGGTTGTGGTTTTGAGGATGAGGGTGAGGATGATTGTCGGGGTTGGGGTAAGGGTGAGGGAGATGGTGAGGTTGGGGGTGGGGGTGGGGGTGCGGGTGAGTGTGAGCGTCAGGGGTGGGGGTTGAAAAGGGGGTGGGGGTGAGAGGGAGGGTGATGGTGGGTGTGGTGGTGGGGGTGAGGTTGAGCGTTACGATGAGGGTGAGGGTGCGGGTGAGTGTGAGGGTGAGGGTGGGGTCGGGGGTGGGGTTGAGGGTGAGGGTTTGAGTGAGGGTGGAGGTGGGAGTGGGGGTGAGGGTGAGAGTAGGGGGAGGATGAGGGTGTGGGTGAGGGTGCCGTTGAGCATCGGGCTACGGGTGAGGGTGAGTGTGAGGGTGGGGGTGTGCGTGTGGGTGTGGATTTGTGGATGAGGTTGAGGATGATTGTGGGGGTTGGGGTAAGGGGGAGGGTGATGGTGAGGGTGGGGGTGGGGTTGAGGGTGAGGGTGAGGGTGATGGTGGGGGTGGCTGTTGGGGTGAGGGTGAGGGCGAGGGTGAGGGTGAGGGTTAGGGTGAAGGTGGTGGTGAATGTGAGGGTGGGTGAGGGGTGGGGGTGGGTTTTGGTTTAGGGTGAGGATTAGGGAGGGTGCGGGGTTTCGGGTGAGGGTGGTTTTGGGGGTGGGGGTGAGGATGAGGGTGAGCGTCAGGGTGCGGGTGGGGTGGGGGTGGGATTGGGGGTGCGGGTGAGTGTGAGGGTGAGGGTATGATTGGGGATGGGGTTGTGGGTGGGGTTCAGGGTGAGGGTGAGCTTGAGGGTGGCGGTGGGAGTGGGCGTGAGGGTGAGAGTAGGGGTGCGGGTGTGGGTGTGGGTGAGGGTAGGGGTGAGGGTGAGTATGAGTGTGAAGGTGAGGGTGATCGTGGGAGTGGGGGTGAAGATGAGGGTGTTTGTGAGGAGGAGGTTGAGACTGGTGGTCGGGGTGAGGGTGAGTCTGGGGGTGAGGGTGAGGGTGGGGGTGGGGGTGAGGATGAGCTTGATAGTGGGGGTGGTGTGGGGGTGAGGGTTAGCGGGGAGGGTTCAGGTGAGGGTGAGGGTGGGGGTGGGGGTGGGTGTGGGGGTATGGTTGAGGGTGAGGGTCTGGGTGGGAGTGGCGGTTGGGGTGTAGGAATGGGTGTGGGTTAGCATTACGATGAGGGTGAGGGTGCGGGTGAGAGTGAGGGTGAGGGTGGGGTTGGGGGTGGGGTTGAGGGTGAGCGTGAGGGTGGGGGTGGGAGTGGGGGTGACCGTGAGAGTAGGGGTGCGGGTGAGGGTGAGGCTGATGGTGAGGGTGGGGGTGGGGGTGGGGGTGGGTGTTGGGGTGAGGGTGAGGGCGAGGGTGAGGGTGGGTGTGAGGATTAGGGTGAGGGTGAAGGTGAGGGTGAGGGTGAGGGTGGGTGAGGGGTGGGGGTGGGTTTTGGGTTAGGGTGAGGATTAGGGAGGGTGCGGGGTTTCGGGTGAGGGTGAGGCTAGTGTTGGGGGTGGGGGTGAAGATGAGGGTGAGCGTCAATGTGGGGGTGGAGTGGGGGTGAGTGTGCGGGTGGGTGTGAGGGTGAGGGTGGGGTTGGGGGTGAGTGTGAGGGTGGGGTTGGGAGTGGGGGTGAGGGTGAGAGTAGGGGTGCGGGTGAGGGTATGGGTGAGGGTAGGGGTGAGGGTGAGGATGAGTGTGGGGGTAAGGGTGAGGGTGTGGGTGACGGCGAGCATCGGGCTGGGGGTGAGTGTGAATGTGAGGGTGGGGGTGGGGGTGAAGATGAGGGTGAGGAGGAGGCTGAGAGTGGTGGTCGGGGTGAGGGTGAGTCTGGGGGTGGGAGTGAGGGTGGGGGTGGGGGTGAGGATGAGCTTGATAGTGGGGGTGGTGTGGGGGTGAGGGTGAGCGGGGAGGGTTCAGGTGAGTGTGAGGGTGGGGGTGGGGTTGGGGTTTTGGGTGAGGGTGGGAGTGGCGGTGGGGTTGTAGGTGTGGGAGTGGGTTAGCATTATGATGAGGGTGAGGGTGCGGGTGAGTGTGAGGGTGAGGGTGGGGTTGGGGGTGGGGTTGAGGGTGAGGGTGAGCGTGAGGGTGGGGGTGGGAGTGGGGGTGAGGGTGAGAGTAGGGGTGCGGGTGAGGGTGAGGGTGATGGTGAGGGTGGGGGTGGATGTGGGTGTTGGGGTGAGGGTGAGGGCGAGGGTGAGGGTGAGAGTGAGGGTGAGGGTGGGGGTGGGGTTGGGGGTGGGTGAGAGTGTGAGGGTTGGGATGTCCCAACCCGCACCCCGACCATGTCCCTCACCCTCACCCTGACTCCCACACCAACCCCCACCCACACCATCACCCAACCCCCAAACCTTAACCCTAACCCGAACACTAACCCTTACACTCACCCTCATCGTGATCCCCACCCTCACTCACACCCTCAACCCCACCCCCACTCCCACTCCCACCCTCACACTCACCCCACACCCACCCCTACCCTCACCCTCACCCTCAACCCAACCCCAAACCCCACTCCCACCCTCACACTCACCCCACACCCACCCCTACCCTCACCCTCACCCTCAACCCAACCCCAAACCCCACCCCCACCTCCACCCTCACTCTCACCCTCACCGAAATGCAAAATCTCACCCTCACCCCCACCCTCACCCTCACGCTCACCCCTACCCCCAGACTCACCCTCACCATCAACCACACCCTCAACGACACCCCAACACCTCAAACTCACCCCCACCCGCAACCCCGCCCCCACCCTCACCCTCACTCTCACACTCACCCTAAACCTATCCCCAAACCCCACCCTCACCCTCACCCTCACCCTTACCCCAACCCCCGCAATCACACACCCCCTCACCCTGAAACCTAAGCTCACACCCCCGCCCCACCCCCACCCTTATGCTCACCCTCCCCCCCACCCCCACTCCAAACCCTCACCCTCACTCACACCCCCAACCTCACTCTCACCCTCACCCCCACCTCCGCCCACACCCTCACCCTAAACTCCAATACCCAACCCCACCCCACCCCCACCCTAAGCCCCAAACCCACCGTCACCATCACCCTCACTCTCACCCTCACCCTCACCCTACCCTAACCCTCACCCTCACCCTCACACCAACCCCCACCCCGAGACCCACCCCCACCCCCACCCTCACTCACACCCTCATCCTAATTCCCAAACCAACCATCACCCTCACCCTCACTCCACCCCAACCCCCACCCCCACCCCCACTCCCACCCTAACCTTCACCCTTACCCCAACCCCTACACTAACCCTCAGCCTCACCCATACCCCCACTCCCATGTCCACCCGCACCCTCTCCCTGAATCTCTTCACCACCCCCACCCTCAACCTCACCCTCACCCTAACCCCCACCCCCCACCATCACCCTCACCCTGTGAGGATGAGGGTGAGGGTGGGCGTGGGGTGGGGTGACGGTGAGGGTGAGGGATGTGGTGGGGGTGCGGGTTGGGATGAGCGTCAGGGTGAGGATGAGGGTGGCGGTGAGGATGGGGGTGGGGGTGAGCGTGACGGTGAGGGTGGTGGTGCAGGTGAGTGTGAGGGTGACAGTGAGGGTGAGGGTGGGGGTGGGGATGAGGTGTGGCATGGGGGTTGGGAGGGATGAGTGTGTGAGTGGGTGTGAGGGTGAGAGTGCGCATAATGGTGGGGGTGGGGTGAGGGTGTGAGTGGGCGTGGGTTTGAGGGTCAGCGTGAGTGGGGGTGAGGGTTGAGGTGGGGTTTAGGGTGAGGGTGAGAATGAGGGTGAGGGTTAGGTTGAGAGTGAGGGTGATGGTGAGGGTGAGATTGAGGGTGAGGGTGGGGGTGAGATTGAGGGTGAGGGTGGGGGTGAGGGTGAGGATGAGGGTGGGTGTGGGGTGACTGTGAGGGTCAGGGTGGGGGTGAGGGTGAGGGTGACGGTGGGGGTGAGATTGAGGGTGAGGGTGGGGGTGAGGGTGAGGATGAGGATGAGGGTGAGGGTGGGTGTGGGGTGACTGTGAGGGTCAGGGTGGGGGTGAGGGTGAGGGTGGGGATGGAGGTGGGTGTTAGGGTGAGGCCGAGGGTGGGTGTGGGTGTGGGGGTTAGGGATCTGTTCCATAAGCTCAGCAGTACAGCTAAATAGCTTTTGGGAGAGGTTTCCAGGAGAAATTTGGCACTAGCAGGGAACAGGATTGAAATGCTCATTTTAAGTATTAATGACTTACCGATACCTACCAAAAGCCCAGCAATGCATCATCATGGCTTATGGAGGACGTTTCCATGCGAAATGTTGAATTCGTAATAAAGATTCTTGGAATGCTCATTGTGAGGAATTTTCACGAATCCATCTGTACCAAAAGCCCACCATTGAATCAATGGATTGTGGAGGAGGAATACATATGAAATTTGGCATTAGCAAGGAACAGGATTGAAAGGCTCTTTGTATTTATATTTTACAAATCCATCTGAACGAAGAGCCCAGCAGTGCATCATAATGACTTTTCGAAGATGATTCCACGAGAAATTTGGCAGTGGCAGTGAACAGGATTGACTTGTTCGTAGTGAGGTATTCTCACGAACAGAACTGTACCAAAAACGCTGTAGTACATCTATTTCACAAACCCTACCGTACCAAAACCCCAGCACTGCATCTCCATGGTTTTTGGAAGAGGATTCCAGGCGAAAATTGGCACTAGCAGTGAACAGGATTGAATTGTTCAATGTGAGGAACTCTCACGAACGGAGATGTACCAAATGCCCACCAGTGCATCATAATGGCTTGTGGAGGAGGATGCCATGAATAATTTGGAGCTGGTTTAAGAGGATTGAAATGCTCATTGTAAGGAATTTACACTAATCGGACATAGACAGCTTCCTGGCGGCCTTTGAGAATGCCTGCAGGTTGCACAAGGTTGACCCTGCAGACAAGATCCAGTATCTCACCCCCTTACTAGACCCTGCAGGCCTGGACGTGTACGGCCGAATGAAAGAGACGGAGACTGGGGAATATGAACTGTTCACCCTCACCCTAAACCCCACCTCAACCCTCACCCCCACTCACACTGTCCCTCAAACCCACGCCCACTCACACCCTCACCCCACCCCCACCATTATGCGCACTCTCACCCCCACACCCACTCACACACTCATCCCTCCCAACCCCCACGCCACACCTCATCCCCACCCCCACCCTCACTGTCACCCTCACACTCACCTGTACCACCACCCTCACCGTCACGCTCACCCCCACCCCCATCCTCACCGCCACCCTCATCCTCACCCTGACGCTCATCCCAACCCGCACCCCCACCACATCCCTCACCCTCACCGTCACCCCACCCCACGCCCACCCTCACCCTCACCCTCACAGGGTGAGGGTGATGGTGGGGGGTGGGGGTTAGGGTGAGGGTGAGGTTGAGGGTGGGGGTGGTGAAGAGATTCAGGGAGAGGGTGCGGGTGGACATGGGAGTGGGGGTATGGGTGAGGCTGAGGGTTAGTGTAGGGGTTGGGTTAAGGGTGAAGGTTAGGGTGGGAGTGGGGTTGGGGGTGGGGGTTGGGGTGGAGTGAGGGTGAGAGTGATGGTTGGTTTGGGAATTAGGATGAGGGTGTGAGTGAGGGTGAGGGTGGGGGTGGGTCTCGGGGTGGGGGTTGGTGTGAGGGTGAGGGTGAGGGTTAGGGTTAGGGTGAGGGTGAGGGTGAGAGTGAGGGTGATGGTGACGGTGGGTTGGGGCTTAGGGTGGGGGTGGGGTGGGGTTGGGTGTTGGAGTTAGGGTGAGGGTGAGGGTGGGTGCCGGGTTTAGGGTGAGGGTTGGGCGGAGGTGAGGGTGAGGGTGAGAGTGAGGGTGGGGGTGTGAGTGAGGGTGAGGGTTTGGAGTGGGGGTGGGGGGGAGGGTGAGCATAAGGGTGGGGGTGGGGGCGGGGGTGTGAGCTTGGGTTTCAGGGTGAGGGGGAGTGTGATTGCGGGGGTTGGGGTAAGGGTGAGGGTGAGGGTGAGGGTGGGGTTTGGGGATAGGTTTAGGGTGAGTGTGAGAGTGAGGGTGAGGGTGGGGGTGGGGTTGGGGGTGGGGGTGAGTTTGAGGGTTGGGGTGTCGTTGAGGGTGTGGTTGATGGTGAGGGTGAGTCAGGGGGTAGGGGTGAGCGTGAGGGTGAGGGTGGGGGTGAGGGTGAGATTTTGCATTTCGGTGAGGGTGAGAGTGAGGGTGGAGGTGGGGGTGGGGTTTGGGGTTGGGTTGAGGGTGAAGGTGAGGGTAGGGGTGGGTGTGGGATGAGTGTAAGGGTGGGAGTGGGAGTGGGGGTGGGGTTGAGGGTGTGAGTGAGGGTGGGGATCACGATGAGGGTGAGTGTAAGGGTTAATGTTCGGGTTAGGGTTAAGGTTTGGGGGTAGGGTGATGGTGTGGGTGGGGGTTGGTGTGGGAGTCAGGGTGAGGGTGAGGGACGTGGTCGGGGTGCGGGTTGGGACACCCCAACCCTCACACTCACACCCACCCCCAACCCCACCCCCACCCCCACCCCCACCCTCACCCTCACTCTCACCCTCGCCCTCACCCTCACCCCAACACCCACATCCACCCCCACCCTCACCATCACCCTCACCCGCACCCCTACTCTCACCCTCACCCCCACTCCCACCCCCACCCTCACGCTCACCCTCACCCTCAACCCCACCCTCACCATCACACTCACCCGCACCCTCACCCTCATCGTAATGCTAGCCCACTCCCACACCTACACGTGACAGATGCCTACCCCATGCCCCGGCCGGACGAGCTCCTAGACAAGCTGGGAGGGGCTTGGTACCTTACCACCATGGATTTTACAAAGGGCTACTGGCAAGTGCCACTGGATGCAGATGCCCAGCTGAAATCTGCCTTCATTACCCCTCTGTGGCTCTACGAGTTCCTGACCCTGCCTTTCGGCCTCAACGGGGAACCAGCCACCCTCCAGCGCCTGGTGGATCAGCTACTGAAGGGGATGGAGAGCTTCGCTGTGGCGTATATCGATGACATCTGTGTCTTTAGCCAGACCTGGGAGGACCATGTGTCCCAAGTTAAACAAGTGCTGGACCGACTCCGGGAGGCTGGGCTGACCGTAAAAGCGGAGAAGTGCAAGGTGGGGATGGCTGAAGTGTCCTACCTGGGACACCGGGTGGGGAGCGGCCACCTAAAGCCAGAACCAGCCAAGGTGGAGGTGATCCGGGACTGGCCCGCTCCACAAACTAAGAAGCAGGTCCAGGCCTTTATTGGGATGGCAGGGTGTGACAAACTAGGACTGTTGTTAATGTTTTCCCTGAGTACTGTGTGGGTGCCTCGGTTTCCCCTATGCAGTGCTGAAGTATCTAGGTGGTGGGACAACGGTGCATAATTGTTACAAAGCCCTAAAAGGCAGGGGCCTAAACACAAAAAAATGGCCCTGTCTCCTGGCAACAAATGGGCCGGCTCCTCCCCCAGCAAAGGTATAAGCTAAAGGGGTTAAAACAAAAAAATCAGGTAACCTCCTGGCCCAAAAAGCAAAAAAAAAAAAAGGGGGGCTGGTAAGTTTCAGTTTAAAGCTGGCTTAAAAAAAAGGGGGAGGGGGGCAAACAGGGTCTGGCCTCCCTGCCCCATTTGGAGCTGTGGGGGAAAATGCAGGAAGCCCCCAGGCTGGGGTCTAAGCTCCCTGCCCCCCGAAAAAACCCAACTAAGGGGTCCTAAATGTACTAACAAGCTCTGGTTAAACTGTGTTCCTGGCATCTCTAATAAACCTTCTGTTCTACTGGCTGGCTAAAACTCCCAGTAAATCCGGGAAAAAGGGGTGCAGGGCTAGACTCCCCTATACTCGGTAACACAGGGTACTATCGAAGATTTGTGCCCCACTTTAGCGCCATAGCCACCCCCATCACTGAGCTATGCAAGAAGGGGAAGCCAGACAAGGTGGTCTGGACCGAGGAGTGCCAGAGGGCTCTCTGTGCACTGAAGGAGGCTTTGATCAGGGGCCCGGTTCTGGCAAACCCAGACTTTGACAAGCCCTTTCTGGTGTTCACCGACGCCTCAGACATGGGTCTGGGGGCGGTGTTAATGCAGGAGGATGAAACGGGGCAGAGACACCCCATCGTGTATTTAAGCAAGAAGCTGCTACCCCGAGAGCAGAATTATGCGGCCATCGAGAAGGAATGCCTCGCCATGGTGTGGGCCCTCAAGAAACTAGAGCCGTATCTATTCGGGCGACACTTCACCGTGTACACCGACCACTCGCCCCTGACCTGGCTACACCAGATGAAAGGGGCCAACGCCAAGCTCCTGAGGTGGAGCCTGCTCCTGCAGGATTACGACATGGACGTGGTCCATGTGAAGGGAAGTGCCAACCTGATAGAGGATGGGGAGGGATAGCTCAGGGGTTTGAGCATTGGCCTGCTAAAACCAGGGTTGTGAGTTCAATCCTTGAGGGGGCCATTTGGGATCTGGGGCAAAAATTGGGGATTGGTCCTGCTTTGAGCAGGGGGTTGGACTAGATGACCTCCTAAAGTCCCTTCCAACCCTGATATTCTATGATTCTATGCGTTGTCCCGGAGAGGGGGCCCTGAACTTCCTCAGGCCACTGGTCAGAGTGACCCCGCTCAGTTCAGTCTCAAAGGGGGGAGAGATGTGACGGAGCAGAGAGCGAGATGGATCTGACCGGAGGGAAATGCTGCATCGGGAATGAGACTTTACCTGAGGCTGTAACATGAGCCAGGACGGGGGTTGGGAGGTGACACCTTTGGCTGGGAGAATGATAACAGGCGAGAGGAGAGGCCCCAGGGGAGAGGAAGAGAGGCTGCTGGAGGTTTGGCTGTTTGTTTTCAGTTTGGAGCTGGGTGGTGAAACGCAGGGAGCCCCAGAGCTGGGGTCTAAGCTCCCTGCCCCCCAGAAGGCCCCAGCTGAGGGGTCCTGGTCATACTTACAAGCTCTGTTTGGACTCTTCCTTGGCAACCCTAATAAACCTTCTGTTCTACTGGCTGGCTGAGAGTCAC
>JBAIAC010000719.1:7500-10000 GCA_037349315.1 Chelydra serpentina
TCCCTTCCTCGGCGTTGCCTCCTTCCGCCCTCCCCGGGGCTCCCGTCGTGGGTATCCACGGGCCACCTCAGGCCGCACAAGTCTTTGAACCGCCGCCTTCCCCGGGCCGTGAGGCTCGCGGAGAGCGCTAGGTACCTGGCTCCTGGGTTGAGGGAAACGGTGACCAACCCCCTCTGGGGCGTCCACCCCCCGCCACCGCTTCCAGCCTACACGGGGGTAGGGCAGGCGAGCGATAGGACGGCCAACGCGGAGTGGTGCCCGGCACCCGCCAGCCGGCTCCGCGTTACCTCGGGGGGGCATCGTCCCAGAAGGCGCACCGAGGCACCGCTGCCACGGCCTCGCCCGCTCCCAGGGATCCGAGGTTTCCCTCCGACCCGGCGTGCCTGGGAGGCGGAACGTGACTGGGGCCACCGAAGTTGCCGGCGCCCAACCACCGCCCCGCGGGCCATCCTGGCCGCCCACCCGCGCCGAGCTCCCCGTCTGGAGGAGGGTCCCCCCCCACGGCCCCGCCGTTACACTCCCACGCGCCAAGGCGGCGGGGGTGACAACGACGGTCCCGGCGGCCGGGGGGCAAGACCCACACAGGCGGGCAGCGTCTCGGGGGCGGGCGGCTCAGGTACGCTCGCGGGAGGAGGAAGGCGCCACGACGGTGGCCCGGCAGCGGACCGGCACGGATGGAGGAGACCCCCTCCGCCGACCTCACCAACGCACCCCTCCCCACCCAGCCGCCTGGGCCCGGGGGGGGGACGAGAGCAAGCGCGGAGGGGGCGCCCGGCCCTCCCAGCGCCCGGGACCCCGCCGCCGGGGTCCCATCCTGGGCGCAGGGAAGCGTCCGAGGCCTTGGGGTCATCGAGGCGCGGCGCCCCACCACCGCCCCGCGGGCCATCCTGGCCGCCCACCCGCGCCGAGCTCCCCGTCTGGAGGAGGGTTCGCCCCCCACGGCCCCGCCGTTACACTCCCACGCGCCAAGGCGGCGGGGGTGACAACGACGGTCCCGGCGGCCGGGGGGGCGAGACCCACACAGGCGGGCAGCGTCTCGGGGGCGGGCGGCTCAGGTACGCTCGCGGGAGGAGGAAGGCGCCACGACGGTGGCCCGGCACGGATGGAGGAGACCCCCTCCGCCGACCTCACCAACGCACCCCCCCCACCCAGCCGCCTGGGCCCGGGGGGGGACGAGAGCAAGCGCGGAGGGGGCGCCCGGCCCTCCCAGCGCCCGGGACCCCGCCGCCGGGGTCCCATCCTGGGCGCAGGGAAGCGTCCGAGGCCTTGGGGTCATCGAGGTGCGGCGCCCCACCACCGCCCCGCGGGCCATCCTGGCCGCCCACCCACGCCGAGCTCCCCGTCTGGAGGAGGGTTCGCCCCCCACAGCCCCGCCGTTACACTCCCACGCGCCAAGGCGGCGGGGGTGACAACGACGGTCCCGGCGGCCGGGGGGGCGAGACCCACACAGGCGGGCAGCGTCTCGGGGGCGGGCGGCTCAGGTACGCTCGCGGGAGGAGGAAGGCGCCACGACGGTGGCCCGGCACGGATGGAGGAGACCCCCTCCGCCGACCTCACCAACGCACCCCCCCCCACCCAGCCGCCTGGGCCCGGGGGGGACGAGAGCAAGCGCGGAGGGGGCGCCCGGCCCTCCCAGCGCCCGGGACCCCGCCGCCGGGGTCCCATCCTGGGCGAAGGGAAGAGTCCAAGGCCTTGGGGTCGTCGAGGTGCGCCGCCGTCGGGGGACCCCGAGCCGGCCGAGCGCGAGGCCCGTTAACGATCCTTCTGCAGGTTCACCCACGGAAACCTTGTTACGACTTTTACTTCCCTCTTGATAGTCAATTCGACCCTCTTCTCGGCGCTCCGCCAGGGCCGTGACCGACCTGAGTGATCCACCAACTGAGTTGTCACGGGGCTTTTTTTCGTGGTAAAGGTTTCGGGGAGGCACGCGCCCCCACCGCGCCCCTTCTTTTTCTTCCCCCACGCGGCCAAAGCCATGCCGGCGGTGGGGGGGTTCCTTGTCCGCGCCGGTCAGGTCCCCCCGGCCTGCTGTCCCCGCAGGGGACGGCCCTCGGGGCGGGTTTCAGAGGCGGGGGACCCCCGCGGGTCCCCTCTTTCTCTCGCCGCACACTTCGTCCCGCCCGTCGCACCCAGCCGGGGAGAGCCCTCCTCGGCGCCCGCCCTTTCGTACGTGACCATATTTAACAACCGAGCCCGAAGGCTCGGCTAACGTCCAGGCGCTTGGCTCGGAGGGGCCAGGCGGTCGCGGTCGCGTGCAAGACCATCCCCCCGCCGCTCCAGCCCTTCTCGCCCTCCTCTCGCCGAGCGAGGGGTGGGGGTCCGGGTGGAGGGGGGGAGAGGCTGACGGGCCGCGGCCTTTCGGCCCCAACGCGGAGAGGGAGGCAGGGTGGCCCCTCTCCGACCTGGGCTTCCCGTGGACCCAGCGAGAGGGGAGCTGGGGTGGGCGGCATGGGGGGGTACCGAGGGGGGCATGGGCGTCCTCAGACGTCCTTCCCTTCCT
>JBAIAC010000719.1:15000-30000 GCA_037349315.1 Chelydra serpentina
AGCCCGGCCATCGGGTCAACCCCCGGACCCCCAACGGGGTTGACCTGGTGTCCGAGTCCGGACTTTGAAATTTTCCGAGACCCTTCCCGGGGTTGACCAGGTGGCCGAGCGGGGACTCTGAAAATGGTTCAGCCCGCTTCCTCGGGGTGGCGGTGACCTGGATTCCGAGGAGGGACTTGGAGACACGTCCCTGCCCGCACACCCCCACACACTCCCGCACACACCACGGGAAAAAGGAAAAAAAAAAAAAAAAAAAAAAAAAAAAAGGATCGGGACCACTCGCGGCTTGGCGGCAAGACGCCCAGGGCTCACCGTCCCGGGCTGCGGCCGCGGACCTTCCCCCCGGCGCACTGATCGGGCCCATGGAAGTCCGGAACGAAATTTCCACGACGGCCTCGGGGAGCCGGGGGCTACCCGGGGAGGGTGCTCCGAGGGCCGCAGGGAGTACCGGGTCGACCCGGGGGCCGGGGAGCAGACCGGCCATCAGGTCAACCCCCGGACCCCCAAAGGGGTTGACCTGGTGCCCGGGGAGCAGCCCGGCCATCAGGTCAACCCCCGGACCCCAACGGGGTTGACCTGGTGGCCGGGGACCAGCCCGGCCATCGGGTCAACCCCCGGACCCCCCCAACGGGGTTGACCTGGTGTCCGAGTCCGGACTTAGAAATTTTCCGAGACCCTTCCCGGGGTTGACCAGGTGGCCGAGCGGGGACTCTGAAAAAGGTTCAGCCCGCTTCCTCGGGGTGGCGGTGACCTGGATTCCGAGGAGGGACTTGGAGACACGTCCCTGCCCGCACACCCCCACACACTCCCGCACACACCCCGGGGAAAAGGAAAAAAAAAAAAAAAAAAAAAAAAAAAAAAGGATCGGGACCACTCGCGGCTTGGCGGCAAGCCGCCCAGGGCGCACCGTCCCGGGCTGCGGCCGCGGACCTTCCCCCCGGCGCACTGATCGGGCCCATGGAAGTCCGGAACAAAATTTCCACGACGGCCTCGGGGAGCCGGGGGCTACCCGGGGAGGGTGCTCCGAGGGCCGCAGGGAGTACCGGGTCGACCCGGGGGCCGGGGAGCAGCCCGGCCATCAGGTCAACCTCCGGACCCCCAAAGGGGTTGACCTGGTGCCCGGGGAGCAGCCCGGCCATCAGGTCAACCCCCGGACCCCAACGGGGTTGACCTGGTGGCCGGGGACCAGCCCGGCCATCGGGTCAACCCCCGGACCCCCAACGGGGTTGACCTGGTGTCCGAGTCCGGACTTTGAAATTTTCCGAGACCCTTCCCGGGGTTCACCAGGTGGCCGAGCGGGGACTCTGAAAATGGTTCAGCCCGCTTCCTCGGGGTGGCGGTGACCTGGATTCCGGGGAGGGACTTGGAGACACGACCCTGCCCGCACACCCCCACACACTCCCGCACACACCCCGGGAAAAAAGGAAAAAAAAAAAAAAAAAAAAAAAAAAGGATCGGGACCACTCGCGGCTTGGCGGCAAGCCGCCCAGGGCGCACCGTCCCGGGCTGCGGCCGCGGACCTTCCCCCCGGCGCACTGATCGGGCCCATGGAAGTCCGGAACAAAATTTCCACGACGGCCTCGGGGAGCCGGGGGCTACCCGGGGAGGGTGCTCCGAGGGCCGCAGGGAGTACCGGGTCGACCCGGGGGCCGGGGAGCAGACCGGCCATCAGGTCAACCCCCGGACCCCCCAAAGGGGTTGACCTGGCGGCCGGGGAGCAGCCCGGCCATCAGGTCAACCCCCGGACCCCAACGGGGTTGACCTGGTGGCCGGGGAGCAGCCCGGCCATCCGGTCAACCCCCGGACCCCCAACGGGGTTGACCTGGTGTCCGAGTCCGGACTTTGAAATTTTCCGAGACCCTTCCCGGGGTTGACCAGGTGGCCGAGCGGGGACTCTGAAAATGGTTCAGCCCGCTTCCTCGGGGTGGCGGTGACCTGGATTCCGAGGAGGGACTTGGAGACACGTCCCTGCCCGCACACCCACACACACCCCCGCACACACCCCGGGAAAAAGAAAAAAGGAAAAAAAAAAAAAAAAAAAAAAAGGATCGGGACCACTCGCGGCTTGGCGGCAAGCCGCCCAGGGCTCACCGTCCCGGGCTGCGACCGCGGACCTTCCCCCCGGCGCACTGATCGGGCCCATGGAAGTCCGGAACAAAATTTCCACGACGGCCTCGGGGAGCCGGGGGCTACCCGGGGAGGGTGCTCCGAGGGCCGCAGGGAGTACCGGGTCGACCCGGGGGCCGGGGAGCAGCCCGGCCATCAGGTCAACCTCCGGACCCCCAAAGGGGTTGACCTGGTGCCCGGGGAGCAGCCCGGCCATCAGGTCAACCCCCGGACCCCAACGGGGTTGACCTGGTGCCCGGGGAGCAGCCCGGCCATCGGGTCAACCCCCGGACCCCCAACGGGGTTGACCTGGTGTCCGAGTGGGGACTTAGAAATTTTCCGAGACCCTTCCCGGGGTTGACCAGGTGGCCGAGCGGGGACTCTGAAAATGGTTCAGCCCGCTTCCTCGGGGTGGCGGTGACCTGGATTCCGAGGAGGGACTTGGAGACACGTCCCTGCCCGCACACCCCCACACACCCCCGCACACACCCCGGGAAAAAGAAAAAAGGGAAAAAAAAAAAAAAAAAAAAAAAAGGATCGGGACCACTCGCGGCTTGGCGGCAAGCCGCCCAGGGCGCACCGTCCCGGGCTGCGGCCGCGGACCTTCCCCCCGGCGCACTGATCGGGCCCATGGAAGTCCGGAACAAAATTTCCACGACGGCCTCGGGGAGCCGGGGGCTACCCGGGGAGGGTGCTCCGAGGGCCGCAGGGAGTACCGGGTCGACCCGGGGGCCGGGGAGCAGACCGGCCATCAGGTCAACCCCCGGACCCCCCAAAGGGGTTGACCTGGCGGCCGGGGAGCAGCCCGGCCATCAGGTCAACCCCCGGACCCCAACGGGGTTGACCTGGTGGCCGGGGAGCAGCCCGGCCATCCGGTCAACCCCCGGACCCCCAACGGGGTTGACCTGGTGTCCGAGTCCGGACTTTGAAATTTTCCGAGACCCTTCCCGGGGTTCACCAGGTGGCCGAGCGGGGACTCTGAAAATGGTTCAGCCCGCTTCCTCGGGGTGGCGGTGACCTGGATTCCGGGGAGGGACTTGGAGACACGACCCTGCCCGCACACCCCCACACACTCCCGCACACACCCCGGGAAAAAGAAGAAAAAAAAAAAAAAAAAAAAAAAAAAAAAAAAGGATCGGGACCACTCGCGGCTTGGCGGCAAGCCGCCCAGGGCGCACCGTCCCGGGCTGCGGCCGCGGACCTTCCCCCCGGCGCACTGATCGGGCCCATGGAAGTCCGGAACAAAATTTCCACGACGGCCTCGGGGAGCCGGGGGCTACCCGGGGAGGGTGCTCCGAGGGCCGCAGGGAGTACCGGGTCGACCCGGGGGCCGGGGAGCAGCCCGGCCATCAGGTCAACCTCCGGACCCCCAAAGGGGTTGACCTGGTGCCCGGGGAGCAGCCCGGCCATCAGGTCAACCCCCGGACCCCAACGGGGTTGACCTGGTGGCCGGGGACCAGCCCGGCCATCGGGTCAACCCCCGGACCCCCAACGGGGTTGACCTGGTGTCCGAGTCCGGACTTTGAAATTTTCCGAGACCCTTCCCGGGGTTCACCAGGTGGCCGAGCGGGGACTCTGAAAATGGTTCAGCCCGCTTCCTCGGGGTGGCGGTGACCTGGATTCCGGGGAGGGACTTGGAGACACGACCCTGCCCGCACACCCCACACACTCCCGCACACACCCCGGGAAAAAAGGAAAAAAAAAAAAAAAAAAAAAAAAAGGATCGGGACCACTCGCGGCTTGGCGGCAAGCCGCCCAGGGCGCACCGTCCCGGGCTGCGGCCGCGGACCTTCCCCCCGGCGCACTGATCGGGCCCATGGAAGTCCGGAACAAAATTTCCACGACGGCCTCGGGGAGCCGGGGGCTACCCGGGGAGGGTGCTCCGAGGGCCGCAGGGAGTACCGGGTCGACCCGGGGGCCGGGGAGCAGACCGGCCATCAGGTCAACCCCCGGACCCCCCAAAGGGGTTGACCTGGCGGCCGGGGAGCAGCCCGGCCATCAGGTCAACCCCCGGACCCCAACGGGGTTGACCTGGTGGCCGGGGAGCAGCCCGGCCATCCGGTCAACCCCCGGACCCCCAACGGGGTTGACCTGGTGTCCGAGTCCGGACTTTGAAATTTTCCGAGACCCTTCCCGGGGTTGACCAGGTGGCCGAGCGGGGACTCTGAAAATGGTTCAGCCCGCTTCCTCGGGGTGGCGGTGACCTGGATTCCGGGGAGGGACTTGGAGACACGACCCTGCCCGCACACCCCCACACACTCCCGCACACACCCCGGGAAAAAGAAAAAAGGAAAAAAAAAAAAAAAAAAAAAAAAAAAGGATCGGGACCACTCGCGGCTTGGCGGCAAGCCGCCCAGGGCGCACCGTCCCGGGCTGCGGCCGCGGACCTTCCCCCCGGCGCACTGATCGGGCCCATGGAAGTCCGGAACAAAATTTCCACGACGGCCTCGGGGAGCCGGGGGCTACCCGGGGAGGGTGCTCCGAGGGCCGCAGGGAGTACCGGGTCGACCCGGGGCCGGGGAGCAGCCCGGCCATCAGGTCAACCTCCGGACCCCCAAAGGGGTTGACCTGGTGCCCGGGGAGCAGCCCGGCCATCAGGTCAACCCCCGGACCCCAACGGGGTTGACCTGGTGGCCGGGGACCAGCCCGGCCATCGGGTCAACCCCCGGACCCCCAACGGGGTTGACCTGGTGTCCGAGTGGGGACTTAGAAATTTTCCGAGACCCTTCCCGGGGTTCACCAGGTGGCCGAGCGGGGACTCTGAAAATGGTTCAGCCCGCTTCCTCGGGGTGGCGGTGACCTGGATTCCGAGGAGGGACTTGGAGACACGTCCCTGCCCGCACACCCCCACACACCCCCGCACACACCCCGGGAAAAAGAAAAAAGGGAAAAAAAAAAAAAAAAAAAAAAAGGATCGGGACCACTCGCGGCTTGGCGGCAAGCCGCCCAGGGCGCACCGTCCCGGGCTGCGGCCGCGGACCTTCCCCCCGGCGCACTGATCGGGCCCATGGAAGTCCGGAACAAAATTTCCACGACGGCCTCGGGGAGCCGGGGGCTACCCGGGGAGGGTGCTCCGAGGGCCGCAGGGAGTACCGGGTCGACCCGGGGGCCGGGGAGCAGACCGGCCATCAGGTCAACCCCCGGACCCCCCAAAGGGGTTGACCTGGCGGCCGGGGAGCAGCCCGGCCATCAGGTCAACCCCCGGACCCCAACGGGGTTGACCTGGTGGCCGGGGAGCAGCCCGGCCATCCGGTCAACCCCCGGACCCCCAACGGGGTTGACCTGGTGTCCGAGTCCGGACTTTGAAATTTTCCGAGACCCTTCCCGGGGTTCACCAGGTGGCCGAGCGGGGACTCTGAAAATGGTTCAGCCCGCTTCCTCGGGGTGGCGGTGACCTGGATTCCGGGGAGGGACTTGGAGACACGACCCTGCCCGCACACCCCCACACACTCCCGCACACACCCCGGGAAAAAGAAGAAAAAAAAAAAAAAAAAAAAAAAAAAAAAAAGGATCGGGACCACTCGCGGCTTGGCGGCAAGCCGCCCAGGGCGCACCGTCCCGGGCTGCGGCCGCGGACCTTCCCCCCGGCGCACTGATCGGGCCCATGGAAGTCCGGAACAAAATTTCCACGACGGCCTCGGGGAGCCGGGGGCTACCCGGGGAGGGTGCTCCGAGGGCCGCAGGGAGTACCGGGTCGACCCGGGGGCCGGGGAGCAGCCCGGCCATCAGGTCAACCTCCGGACCCCCAAAGGGGTTGACCTGGTGCCCGGGGAGCAGCCCGGCCATCAGGTCAACCCCCGGACCCCAACGGGGTTGACCTGGTGGCCGGGGACCAGCCCGGCCATCGGGTCAACCCCCGGACCCCCAACGGGGTTGACCTGGTGTCCGAGTCCGGACTTTGAAATTTTCCGAGACCCTTCCCGGGGTTCACCAGGTGGCCGAGCGGGGACTCTGAAAATGGTTCAGCCCGCTTCCTCGGGGTGGCGGTGACCTGGATTCCGGGGAGGGACTTGGAGACACGACCCTGCCCGCACACCCCCACACACTCCCGCACACACCCCGGGAAAAAAGGAAAAAAAAAAAAAAAAAAAAAAAAGGATCGGGACCACTCGCGGCTTGGCGGCAAGCCGCCCAGGGCGCACCGTCCCGGGCTGCGGCCGCGGACCTTCCCCCCGGCGCACTGATCGGGCCCATGGAAGTCCGGAACAAAATTTCCACGACGGCCTCGGGGAGCCGGGGGCTACCCGGGGAGGGTGCTCCGAGGGCCGCAGGGAGTACCGGGTCGACCCGGGGGCCGGGGAGCAGACCGGCCATCAGGTCAACCCCCGGACCCCCCAAAGGGGTTGACCTGGCGGCCGGGGAGCAGCCCGGCCATCAGGTCAACCCCCGGACCCCAACGGGGTTGACCTGGTGGCCGGGGAGCAGCCCGGCCATCCGGTCAACCCCCGGACCCCCAACGGGGTTGACCTGGTGTCCGAGTCCGGACTTTGAAATTTTCCGAGACCCTTCCCGGGGTTGACCAGGTGGCCGAGCGGGGACTCTGAAAATGGTTCAGCCCGCTTCCTCGGGGTGGCGGTGACCTGGATTCCGAGGAGGGACTTGGAGACACGTCCCTGCCCGCACACCCACACACACCCCCGCACACACCCCGGGAAAAAGAAAAAAGGAAAAAAAAAAAAAAAAAAAAAAAAGGATCGGGACCACTCGCGGCTTGGCGGCAAGCCGCCCAGGGCTCACCGTCCCGGGCTGCGACCGCGGACCTTCCCCCCGGCGCACTGATCGGGCCCATGGAAGTCCGGAACAAAATTTCCACGACGGCCTCGGGGAGCCGGGGGCTACCCGGGGAGGGTGCTCCGAGGGCCGCAGGGAGTACCGGGTCGACCCGGGGGCCGGGGAGCAGCCCGGCCATCAGGTCAACCTCCGGACCCCCAAAGGGGTTGACCTGGTGCCCGGGGAGCAGCCCGGCCATCAGGTCAACCCCCGGACCCCAACGGGGTTGACCTGGTGCCCGGGGAGCAGCCCGGCCATCGGGTCAACCCCCGGACCCCCAACGGGGTTGACCTGGTGTCCGAGTGGGGACTTAGAAATTTTCCGAGACCCTTCCCGGGGTTGACCAGGTGGCCGAGCGGGGACTCTGAAAATGGTTCAGCCCGCTTCCTCGGGGTGGCGGTGACCTGGATTCCGAGGAGGGACTTGGAGACACGTCCCTGCCCGCACACCCCCACACACCCCCGCACACACCCCGGGAAAAAGAAAAAAGGGAAAAAAAAAAAAAAAAAAAAAAAGGATCGGGACCACTCGCGGCTTGGCGGCAAGCCGCCCAGGGCGCACCGTCCCGGGCTGCGGCCGCGGACCTTCCCCCCGGCGCACTGATCGGGCCCATGGAAGTCCGGAACAAAATTTCCACGACGGCCTCGGGGAGCCGGGGGCTACCCGGGGAGGGTGCTCCGAGGGCCGCAGGGAGTACCGGGTCGACCCGGGGGCCGGGGAGCAGACCGGCCATCAGGTCAACCCCCGGACCCCCCAAAGGGGTTGACCTGGCGGCCGGGGAGCAGCCCGGCCATCAGGTCAACCCCCGGACCCCAACGGGGTTGACCTGGTGGCCGGGGAGCAGCCCGGCCATCCGGTCAACCCCCGGACCCCCAACGGGGTTGACCTGGTGTCCGAGTCCGGACTTTGAAATTTTCCGAGACCCTTCCCGGGGTTCACCAGGTGGCCGAGCGGGGACTCTGAAAATGGTTCAGCCCGCTTCCTCGGGGTGGCGGTGACCTGGATTCCGGGGAGGGACTTGGAGACACGACCCTGCCCGCACACCCCCACACACTCCCGCACACACCCCGGGAAAAAGAAGAAAAAAAAAAGGATCGGGACCACTCGCGGCTTGGCGGCAAGCCGCCCAGGGCGCACCGTCCCGGGCTGCGGCCGCGGACCTTCCCCCCGGCGCACTGATCGGGCCCATGGAAGTCCGGAACAAAATTTCCACGACGGCCTCGGGGAGCCGGGGGCTACCCGGGGAGGGTGCTCCGAGGGCCGCAGGGAGTACCGGGTCGACCCGGGGGCCGGGGAGCAGCCCGGCCATCAGGTCAACCTCCGGACCCCCAAAGGGGTTGACCTGGTGCCCGGGGAGCAGCCCGGCCATCAGGTCAACCCCCGGACCCCAACGGGGTTGACCTGGTGGCCGGGGACCAGCCCGGCCATCGGGTCAACCCCCGGACCCCCAACGGGGTTGACCTGGTGTCCGAGTCCGGACTTTGAAATTTTCCGAGACCCTTCCCGGGGTTCACCAGGTGGCCGAGCGGGGACTCTGAAAATGGTTCAGCCCGCTTCCTCGGGGTGGCGGTGACCTGGATTCCGGGGAGGGACTTGGAGACACGACCCTGCCCGCACACCCCCACACACTCCCGCACACACCCCGGGAAAAAAGGAAAAAAAAAAAAAAAAAAAAAAAAAGGATCGGGACCACTCGCGGCTTGGCGGCAAGCCGCCCAGGGCGCACCGTCCCGGGCTGCGGCCGCGGACCTTCCCCCCGGCGCACTGATCGGGCCCATGGAAGTCCGGAACAAAATTTCCACGACGGCCTCGGGGAGCCGGGGGCTACCCGGGGAGGGTGCTCCGAGGGCCGCAGGGAGTACCGGGTCGACCCGGGGGCCGGGGAGCAGACCGGCCATCAGGTCAACCCCCGGACCCCCCAAAGGGGTTGACCTGGCGGCCGGGGAGCAGCCCGGCCATCAGGTCAACCCCCGGACCCCAACGGGGTTGACCTGGTGGCCGGGGAGCAGCCCGGCCATCCGGTCAACCCCCGGACCCCCAACGGGGTTGACCTGGTGTCCGAGTCCGGACTTTGAAATTTTCCGAGACCCTTCCCGGGGTTGACCAGGTGGCCGAGCGGGGACTCTGAAAATGGTTCAGCCCGCTTCCTCGGGGTGGCGGTGACCTGGATTCCGGGGAGGGACTTGGAGACACGACCCTGCCCGCACACCCCCACACACTCCCGCACACACCCCGGGAAAAAGAAAAAAGGAAAAAAAAAAAAAAAAAAAAAAAAAAAAGGATCGGGACCACTCGCGGCTTGGCGGCAAGCCGCCCAGGGCGCACCGTCCCGGGCTGCGGCCGCGGACCTTCCCCCCGGCGCACTGATCGGGCCCATGGAAGTCCGGAACAAAATTTCCACGACGGCCTCGGGGAGCCGGGGGCTACCCGGGGAGGGTGCTCCGAGGGCCGCAGGGAGTACCGGGTCGACCCGGGGGCCGGGGAGCAGCCCGGCCATCAGGTCAACCTCCGGACCCCCAAAGGGGTTGACCTGGTGCCCGGGGAGCAGCCCGGCCATCAGGTCAACCCCCGGACCCCAACGGGGTTGACCTGGTGGCCGGGGACCAGCCCGGCCATCGGGTCAACCCCCGGACCCCCAACGGGGTTGACCTGGTGTCCGAGTGGGGACTTAGAAATTTTCCGAGACCCTTCCCGGGGTTCACCAGGTGGCCGAGCGGGGACTCTGAAAATGGTTCAGCCCGCTTCCTCGGGGTGGCGGTGACCTGGATTCCGAGGAGGGACTTGGAGACACGTCCCTGCCCGCACACCCCCACACACCCCCGCACACACCCCGGGAAAAAGAAAAAAGGGAAAAAAAAAAAAAAAAAAAAAAAAGGATCGGGACCACTCGCGGCTTGGCGGCAAGCCGCCCAGGGCGCACCGTCCCGGGCTGCGGCCGCGGACCTTCCCCCCGGCGCACTGATCGGGCCCATGGAAGTCCGGAACAAAATTTCCACGACGGCCTCGGGGAGCCGGGGGCTACCCGGGGAGGGTGCTCCGAGGGCCGCAGGGAGTACCGGGTCGACCCGGGGGCCGGGGAGCAGACCGGCCATCAGGTCAACCCCCGGACCCCCCAAAGGGGTTGACCTGGCGGCCGGGGAGCAGCCCGGCCATCAGGTCAACCCCCGGACCCCAACGGGGTTGACCTGGTGGCCGGGGAGCAGCCCGGCCATCCGGTCAACCCCCGGACCCCCAACGGGGTTGACCTGGTGTCCGAGTCCGGACTTTGAAATTTTCCGAGACCCTTCCCGGGTTCACCAGGTGGCCGAGCGGGGACTCTGAAAATGGTTCAGCCCGCTTCCTCGGGGTGGCGGTGACCTGGATTCCGGGGAGGGACTTGGAGACACGACCCTGCCCGCACACCCCCACACACTCCCGCACACACCCCGGGAAAAAGAAGAAAAAAAAAAAAAAAAAAAAAAAAAAAAAAAAGGATCGGGACCACTCGCGGCTTGGCGGCAAGCCGCCCAGGGCGCACCGTCCCGGGCTGCGGCCGCGGACCTTCCCCCCGGCGCACTGATCGGGCCCATGGAAGTCCGGAACAAAATTTCCACGACGGCCTCGGGGAGCCGGGGGCTACCCGGGGAGGGTGCTCCGAGGGCCGCAGGGAGTACCGGGTCGACCCGGGGGCCGGGGAGCAGCCCGGCCATCAGGTCAACCTCCGGACCCCCAAAGGGGTTGACCTGGTGCCCGGGGAGCAGCCCGGCCATCAGGTCAACCCCCGGACCCCAACGGGGTTGACCTGGTGGCCGGGGACCAGCCCGGCCATCGGGTCAACCCCCGGACCCCCAACGGGGTTGACCTGGTGTCCGAGTCCGGACTTTGAAATTTTCCGAGACCCTTCCCGGGGTTCACCAGGTGGCCGAGCGGGGACTCTGAAAATGGTTCAGCCCGCTTCCTCGGGGTGGCGGTGACCTGGATTCCGAGGAGGGACTTGGAGACACGTCCCTGCCCGCACACCCCCACACACCCCCGCACACACCCCGGGAAAAAGAAAAAAGGAAAAAAAAAAAAAAAAAAAAAAAAAAAAGGATCGGGACCACTCGCGGCTTGGCGGCAAGCCGCCCAGGGCGCACCGTCCCGGGCTGCGGCCGCGGACCTTCCCCCCGGCGCACTGATCGGGCTCATGGAAGTCCGGAACAAAATTTCCACGACGGCCTCGGGGAGCCGGGGGCTACCCGGGGAGGGTGCTCCGAGGGCCGCAGGGAGTACCGGGTCGACCCGGGGGCCGGGGAGCAGACCGGCCATCAGGTCAACCCCTGGACGCGAACGGGGGTTGACCTGCTGTCCGAGTCGGGACTTAGAAAAATTTCGAGACCGTTCCCGGGGTTGACCAGGTGGCCGAGCGGGGACTTTGAAAATTTTTCAGCCCGCTTCCTCGGGTTGGGGGTGGCCTGGATTCCGGTCAGGGATAGCGGGCCAGGAGGCGCGGAGCTCGGCGCCTACGGCCATACCGGACCGAACGCCCCCGATCCCGTCAGATCTCGGAAGGTAAACCGTCCCGGGCCTGGCTAGTACTTGGATGGGTGACCGCCTGGGAATCCCAGGTGCCGTAGGCAGCTTTTCCCGGTCCGAGCCGGCCCTCTCGTTTTCCGGGGCAGGAGCAAGGAATGGGGAGAGGGGTAGTCTCTGTGTGTGTGTGTGTGTGTGTGTGTGTGTGTCTTTGTGTGTGTGTGTCTGTGTGTGTGTCTGTGTGTGGAGGGGACCGGGGGCGAGGGAGGGGGGAAGGGGGAGCGGAGAACCTGGAAAGCCGCCCCACCGCCCCCGTTGCCACTCTGTCTACGGGGCCAGAGGCGACGGCCGAAGGTCGCGGGTCTGGGCGCCCGGCTCCCCGTCGGGTTCCCACGGACCCCGAAGCCTCGTGGGCAGACCCGGGGCACGGGGCCGACTCGCTCGGACGTGCCGGGGACCCCCGACCCCGGCCTCCGGCCCCCGGGACCACCCCCCGTCACCCGTGCTAGGCCCGGCCTTACGAAACGGACGGCGGGTGTGCAGGGCCCCCCGGGCTGCCCCCGCGGGGGACCCACGGCCCGCAAAGCCCCGTGGGCGGACCCGGGGCACGGGGCCGACTCGCTCGGACTCGCCGGGGATCCCCGACCCCGGCCTCCGGCTCCCGGGACCACCCCCCGTCACCCGTGCTAGGCCCGGCCTTACGAAAGGGACGGCGGGTGTGCAGGGCCCCCCGGGCTGCCTCCGCGGGGGACCCAGGGCCCCCGAAGCCCAGTGGGCAGACCCGGGGCACGGGGCCGACTCGCTCGGACTCGCCGGGAACCCCCGACCCCGGGCTCCGGCACCCGGACCACCCCCCGTCACCCGTGCTAGGCCCGGCCTTCCGAAACAGACGGCGGGTGTGCAGGGCCCCCCGGGCTGCCTCCGCGGGGGACCCAGGGCCTCCGAAGCCCCGTGGGCAGACCCGGGGCACGGGGCCGACTCGCTCGGACTCGCCGGGAACCCCCGATCCCGGCCTCCGGCCCCCGGGACCGCCCCCCGTCACCCGTGCTAGGCCCGGCCTTCCCAAAGGGACGGCGGGTGTGCAGGGCCCCCCGGGCTGCCTCCGCGGGGGACCCAGGGCCCCGGAAGCCTCGTGGGCAGACCCGGGGCACGGGGCCGACTCGCTCGGACTCGCCGGGAACCCCCGACCCCGGCCTCCGGCCCCCGGACCTCCCCCCGACCCCCGTGCTAGGCCCGGCCTTCCGAAAGGGACGGCGGGTGTGCAGGGACCCCCGGGCTGCCTCCGCGGGGGACCCAGGGCCCCCGAAGCCCCGTGGGCAGACCCGGGGCACGGGGCCGACTCGCTCGGACGTGCCGGGGACCCCCGACCCCGGCCTCCGGCCCCCGGGACCGCCCCCCGTCACCCGTGCTAGGCCCGGCCTTCCGAAACGGACGGCGGGTGTGCAGGGACCCCCGGGCTGCCTCCGCGGGGGACCCAGGGCCCCCGAAGCCCCGTGGGCAGACCCGGGGCACGGGGCCGACTCGCTCGGACGTGCCGGGGACCCCCGACCCCGGCCTCCGGCCCCCGGGACCGCCCCCCGTCACCCGTGCTAGGCCCGGCCTTCCGAAAGGGACGGCGGGTGTGCAGGGACCCCCGGGCTGCCTCCGCGGGGGACCCAGGGCCCCCGAAGCCCCGTGGGCAGACCCGGGGCACGGGGCCGACTCGCTCGGACGTGCCGGGGACCCCCGACCCCGGCCTCCGGCCCCCGGGACCGCCCCCCGTCACCCGTGCTAGGCCCGGCCTTCCGAAAGGGACGGCGGGTGTGCAGGGACCCCCGGGCTGCCTCCGCGGGGGACCCAGGGCCCCCGAAGCCCCGTGGGCAGACCCGGGGCACGGGGCCGACTCGCTCGGACGTGCCGGGGACCCCCGACCCCGGCCTCCGGCCCCCGGGACCGCCCCCCGTCACCCGTGCTAGGCCCGGCCTTCCGAAAGGGACGGCGGGTGTGCAGGGACCCCCGGGCTGCCTCCGCGGGGGACCCAGGGCCCCCGAAGCCCCGTGGGCAGACCCGGGGCACGGGGCCGACTCGCTCGGACGTGCCGGGGACCCCCGACCCCGGCCTCCGGCCCCCGGGACCGCCCCCCGTCACCCGTGCTAGGCCCGGCCTTCCGAAAGGGACGGCGGGTGTGCAGGGACCCCCGGGCTGCCTCCGCGGGGGACCCAGGGCCCCCGAAGCCCCGTGGGCAGACCCGGGGCACGGGGCCGACTCGCTCGGACGTGCCGGGGACCCCCGACCCCGGCCTCCGGCCCCCGGGACCGCCCCCCGTCACCCGTGCTAGGCCCGGCCTTCCGAAACGGACGGCGGGTGTGCAGGGACCCCCGGGCTGCCTCCGCGGGGGACCCAGGGCCCCCGAAGCCCCGTGGGCAGACCCGGGGCACGGGGCCGACTCGCTCGGACGTGCCGGGGACCCCCGACCCCGGCCTCCGGCCCCCGGGACCGCCCCCCGTCACCCGTGCTAGGCCCGGCCTTCCGAAAGGGACGGCGGGTGTGCAGGGACCCCCGGGCTGCCTCCGCGGGGGACCCAGGGCCCCCGAAGCCTCGTGGGCAGACCCGGGGCACGGGGCCGACTCGCTCGGACTCGCCGGGGACCCCCGACCCCGGCCTCCGGCCCCCGGGACCGCCCCCCGTCACCCGTGCTAGGCCCGGCCTTCCGAAACGGACGGCGGGTGTGCAGGGCCCCCCGGGCTGCCTCCGCGGGGGACCCACGGCCCCCGAAGCCTCGTGGGAAGACAAGGGGCACGGGGCCGACTCGCTCGGACTCGCCGGGAACCCCCGACCCCGGCCTCCGGCACCCGGACCGCCCCCCCGTCACCCGTGCTAGGCCCGGCCTTCCGAAAGGGACGGCGGGTGTGCAGGGCCCCCCGGGCTGCCTCCGCGGGGGACCCAGGGCCCCCGAAGCCCCGTGGGCAGACCCGGGGCACGGGGCCGACTCGCTCGGACTCGCCGGGAACCCCCGACCCCGGCCTCCGGCACCCGGACCGCCCCCCCGTCACCCGTGCTAGGCCCGGCCTTCCGAAAGGGACGGCGGGTGTGCAGGGCCCCCCGGGCTGCCTCCGCGGGGGACCCAGGGCCCCCGAAGCCCCGTGGGCAGACCCGGGGCACGGGGCCGACTCGCTCGGACTCGCCGGGAACCCCCGACCCCGGCCTCCGGCCCCCGGGACCGCCCCCCGTCACCCGTGCTAGGCCCGGCCTTCCGAAACGGACGGCGGGTGTGCAGGGCCCCCCGGGCTGCCTCCGCGGGGGACCCAGGGCCCCCGAAGCCCCGTGGGCAGACCCGGGGCACGGGGCCGACTCGCTCGGACTCGCCGGGGACCCCCGACCCCGGCCTCCGGCCCCCGGACCTCTCCCCGACCCCCGTGCTAGGCCCGGCCTTCCGAAACGGACGGCGGGTGTGCAGGGCCCCCCGGGCTGCCTCCGCGGGGGACCCAGGGCCCCCGAAGCCCCGTGGGCAGACCCGGGGCACGGGGCCGACTCGCTCGGACGTGCCGGGGACCCCCGACCCCGGCCTCCGGCTCCCGGACCGCCCCCCCTTCACCCGTGCTAGGCCCGGCCTTCCGAAAGGGACGGCGGGTGTGCAGGGACCCCCGGGCTGCC
>JBAIAC010000720.1:0-7500 GCA_037349315.1 Chelydra serpentina
GGGGCCCTGGGTCCCCCGCGGAGGCAGCCCGGGGGGCCCTGCACACCCGCCGTCCCTTTCGTAAGGCCGGGCCTAGCACGGGTGACGGGGGGTGGTCCCGGGAGCCGGAGGCCGGGGTCGGGGATCCCCGGCGAGTCCGAGCGAGTCGGCCCCGTGCCCCGGGTCTGCCCACTGGGCTTCGGGGGCCCTGGGTCCCCCGCGGAGGCAGCCCGGGGGGCCCTGCACACCCGCCGTCCCTTTCGTAAGGCCGGGCCTAGCACGGGTGACGGGGGGTGGTCCCGGGAGCCGGAGGCCGGGGTCGGGGATCCCCGGCGAGTCCGAGCGAGTCGGCCCCGTGCCCCGGGTCCGCCCACGGGGCTTTGCGGGCCGTGGGTCCCCCGCGGGGGCAGCCCGGGGGGCCCTGCACACCCGCCGTCCGTTTCGTAAGGCCGGGCCTAGCACGGGTGACGGGGGGTGGTCCCGGGGGCCGGAGGCCGGGGTCGGGGGTCCCCGGCACGTCCGAGCGAGTCGGCCCCGTGCCCCGGGTCTGCCCACGAGGCTTCGGGGTCCGTGGGAACCCGACGGGGAGCCGGGCGCCCAGACCCGCGACCTTCGGCCGTCGCCTCTGGCCCCGTAGACAGAGTGGCAACGGGGGCGGTGGGGCGGCTTTCCAGGTTCTCCGCTCCCCCTTCCCCCCTCCCTCGCCCCCGGTCCCCTCCACACACAGACACACACACAGACACACACACACAAAGACACACACACACACACACACACACACACACACACACAGAGACTACCCCTCTCCCCATTCCTTGCTCCTGCCCCGGAAAACGAGAGGGCCGGCTCGGACCGGGAAAAGCTGCCTACGGCACCTGGGATTCCCAGGCGGTCACCCATCCAAGTACTAGCCAGGCCCGGGACGGTTTACCTTCCGAGATCTGACGGGATCGGGGGCGTTCGGTCCGGTATGGCCGTAGGCGCCGAGCTCCGCGCCTCCTGGCCCGCTATCCCTGACCGGAATCCAGGCCACCCCCAACCCGAGGAAGCGGGCTGAAAAATTTTCAAAGTCCCCGCTCGGCCACCTGGTCAACCCCGGGAACGGTCTCGAAATTTTTCTAAGTCCCGACTCGGACAGCAGGTCAACCCCCGTTCGCGTCCAGGGGTTGACCTGATGGCCGGTCTGCTCCCCGGCCCCCGGGTCGACCCGGTACTCCCTGCGGCCCTCGGAGCACCCTCCCCGGGTAGCCCCCGGCTCCCCGAGGCCGTCGTGGAAATTTTGTTCCGGACTTCCATGGGCCCGATCAGTGCGCCGGGGGGAAGGTCCGCGGCCGCAGCCCGGGACGGTGCGCCCTGGGCGGCTTGCCGCCAAGCCGCGAGTGGTCCCGATCCTTTTTTTTTTTTTTTTTTTTTTTCCCTTTTTTCTTTTTCCCGGGGTGTGTGCGGGGGTGTGTGGGGGTGTGCGGGCAGGGACGTGTCTCCAAGTCCCTCCTCGGAATCCAGGTCACCGCCACCCCGAGGAAGCGGGCTGAACCATTTTCAGAGTCCCCGCTCGGCCACCTGGTGAACCCCGGGAAGGGTCTCGGAAAATTTCAAAGTCCGGACTCGGACACCAGGTCAACCCCGTTGGGGGTCCGGGGGTTGACCGGATGGCCGGGCTGGTCCCCGGCCACCAGGTCAACCCCGTTGGGGTCCGGGGGTTGACCTGATGGCCGGGCTGCTCCCCGGGCACCAGGTCAACCCCTTTGGGGGTCCGGAGGTTGACCTGATGGCCGGGCTGCTCCCCGGCCCCCGGGTCGACCCGGTACTCCCTGCGGCCCTCGGAGCACCCTCCCCGGGTAGCCCCCGGCTCCCCGAGGCCGTCGTGGAAATTTTGTTCCGGACTTCCATGGGCCCGATCAGTGCGCCGGGGGGAAGGTCCGCGGCCGCAGCCCGGGACGGTGCGCCCTGGGCGGCTTGCCGCCAAGCCGCGAGTGGTCCCGATCCTTTTTTTTTTTTTTTTTTTTTTTTTTTCCCTTTTTTCTTTTTCCCGGGGTGTGTGCGGGAGTGTGTGGGGGTGTGCGGGCAGGGTCGTGTCTCCAAGTCCCTCCCCGGAATCCAGGTCACCGCCACCCCGAGGAAGCGGGCTGAACCATTTTCAGAGTCCCCGCTCGGCCACCTGGTGAACCCCGGGAAGGGTCTCGGAAAATTTCAAAGTCCGGACTCGGACACCAGGTCAACCCCGTTGGGGGTCCGGGGGTTGACCGGATGGCCGGGCTGCTCCCCGGCCACCAGGTCAACCCCGTTGGGGTCCGGGGGTTGACCTGATGGCCGGGCTGCTCCCCGGCCGCCAGGTCAACCCCTTTGGGGGGTCCGGGGGTTGACCTGATGGCCGGTCTGCTCCCCGGCCCCCGGGTCGACCCGGTACTCCCTGCGGCCCTCGGAGCACCCTCCCCGGGTAGCCCCCGGCTCCCCGAGGCCGTCGTGGAAATTTTGTTCCGGACTTCCATGGGCCCGATCAGTGCGCCGGGGGGAAGGTCCGCGGCCGCAGCCCGGGACGGTGCGCCCTGGGCGGCTTGCCGCCAAGCCGCGAGTGGTCCCGATCCTTTTTTTTTTTTTTTTTTTTTTTTTTTTTCTTCTTTTTCCCGGGGTGTGTGCGGGGGTGTGTGGGGGTGTGCGGGCAGGGTCGTGTCTCCAAGTCCCTCCCCGGAATCCAGGTCACCGCCACCCCGAGGAAGCGGGCTGAACCATTTTCAGAGTCCCCGCTCGGCCACCTGGTGAACCCCGGGAAGGGTCTCGGAAAATTTCAAAGTCCGGACTCGGACACCAGGTCAACCCCGTTGGGGGTCCGGGGGTTGACCGGATGGCCGGGCTGCTCCCCGGCCACCAGGTCAACCCCGTTGGGGTCCGGGGGTTGACCTGATGGCCGGGCTGCTCCCCGGCCGCCAGGTCAACCCCTTTGGGGGGTCCGGGGGTTGACCTGATGGCCGGTCTGCTCCCCGGCCCCCGGGTCGACCCGGTACTCCCTGCGGCCCTCGGAGCACCCTCCCCGGGTAGCCCCCGGCTCCCCGAGGCCGTCGTGGAAATTTTGTTCCGGACTTCCATGGGCCCGATCAGTGCGCCGGGGGGAAGGTCCGCGGCCGCAGCCCGGGACGGTGAGCCCTGGGCGGCTTGCCGCCAAGCCGCGAGTGGTCCCGATCCTTTTTTTTTTTTTTTTTTTTTTTTTTCCCTTTTTTCTTTTTCCCGGGGTGTGTGCGGGGGTGTGTGGGGGTGTGCGGGCAGGGACGTGTCTCCAAGTCCCTCCTCGGAATCCAGGTCACCGCCACCCCGAGGAAGCGGGCTGAACCATTTTCAGAGTCCCCGCTCGGCCACCTGGTCAACCCCGGGAAGGGTCTCGGAAAATTTCTAAGTCCCCACTCGGACACCAGGTCAACCCCGTTGGGGGTCCGGGGGTTGACCCGATGGCCGGGCTGCTCCCCGGGCACCAGGTCAACCCCGTTGGGGTCCGGGGGTTGACCTGATGGCCGGGCTGCTCCCCGGGCACCAGGTCAACCCCTTTGGGGGTCCGGGGGTTGACCTGATGGCCGGTCTGCTCCCCGGCCCCCGGGTCGACCCGGTACTCCCTGCGGCCCTCGGAGCACCCTCCCCGGGTAGCCCCCGGCTCCCCGAGGCCGTCGTGGAAATTTTGTTCCGGACTTCCATGGGCCCGATCAGTGCGCCGGGGGGAAGGTCCGCGGCCGCAGCCCGGGACGGTGCGCCCTGGGCGGCTTGCCGCCAAGCCGCGAGTGGTCCCGATCCTTTTTTTTTTTTTTTTTTTTTTTTTTTTTCTTCTTTTTCCCGGGGTGTGTGCGGGGGTGTGTGGGGGTGTGCGGGCAGGGTCGTGTCTCCAAGTCCCTCCCCGGAATCCAGGTCACCGCCACCCCGAGGAAGCGGGCTGAACCATTTTCAGAGTCCCCGCTCGGCCACCTGGTGAACCCCGGGAAGGGTCTCGGAAAATTTCAAAGTCCGGACTCGGACACCAGGTCAACCCCGTTGGGGGTCCGGGGGTTGACCGGATGGCCGGGCTGCTCCCCGGCCACCAGGTCAACCCCGTTGGGGTCCGGGGGTTGACCTGATGGCCGGGCTGCTCCCCGGCCGCCAGGTCAACCCCTTTGGGGGGTCCGGGGGTTGACCTGATGGCCGGTCTGCTCCCCGGCCCCCGGGTCGACCCGGTACTCCCTGCGGCCCTCGGAGCACCCTCCCCGGGTAGCCCCCGGCTCCCCGAGGCCGTCGTGGAAATTTTGTTCCGGACTTCCATGGGCCCGATCAGTGCGCCGGGGGGAAGGTCCGCGGCCGCAGCCCGGGACGGTGAGCCCTGGGCGGCTTGCCGCCAAGCCGCGAGTGGTCCCGATCCTTTTTTTTTTTTTTTTTTTTTTTTTCCCTTTTTTCTTTTTCCCGGGGTGTGTGCGGGGGTGTGTGGGGGTGTGCGGGCAGGGACGTGTCTCCAAGTCCCTCCTCGGAATCCAGGTCACCGCCACCCCGAGGAAGCGGGCTGAACCATTTTCAGAGTCCCCGCTCGGCCACCTGGTCAACCCCGGGAAGGGTCTCGGAAAATTTCTAAGTCCCCACTCGGACACCAGGTCAACCCCGTTGGGGGTCCGGGGGTTGACCCGATGGCCGGGCTGCTCCCCGGGCACCAGGTCAACCCCGTTGGGGTCCGGGGGTTGACCTGATGGCCGGGCTGCTCCCCGGGCACCAGGTCAACCCCTTTGGGGGTCCGGGGGTTGACCTGATGGCCGGTCTGCTCCCCGGCCCCCGGGTCGACCCGGTACTCCCTGCGGCCCTCGGAGCACCCTCCCCGGGTAGCCCCCGGCTCCCCGAGGCCGTCGTGGAAATTTTGTTCCGGACTTCCATGGGCCCGATCAGTGCGCCGGGGGGAAGGTCCGCGGCCGCAGCCCGGGACGGTGCGCCCTGGGCGGCTTGCCGCCAAGCCGCGAGTGGTCCCGATCCTTTTTTTTTTTTTTTTTTTTTTTTTTTTTCTTCTTTTTCCCGGGGTGTGTGCGGGGGTGTGTGGGGGTGTGCGGGCAGGGTCGTGTCTCCAAGTCCCTCCCCGGAATCCAGGTCACCGCCACCCCGAGGAAGCGGGCTGAACCATTTTCAGAGTCCCCGCTCGGCCACCTGGTGAACCCCGGGAAGGGTCTCGGAAAATTTCAAAGTCCGGACTCGGACACCAGGTCAACCCCGTTGGGGGTCCGGGGGTTGACCGGATGGCCGGGCTGCTCCCCGGCCACCAGGTCAACCCCGTTGGGGTCCGGGGGTTGACCTGATGGCCGGGCTGCTCCCCGGCCGCCAGGTCAACCCCTTTGGGGGGTCCGGGGGTTGACCTGATGGCCGGTCTGCTCCCCGGCCCCCGGGTCGACCCGGTACTCCCTGCGGCCCTCGGAGCACCCTCCCCGGGTAGCCCCCGGCTCCCCGAGGCCGTCGTGGAAATTTTGTTCCGGACTTCCATGGGCCCGATCAGTGCGCCGGGGGGAAGGTCCGCGGCCGCAGCCCGGGACGGTGAGCCCTGGGCGGCTTGCCGCCAAGCCGCGAGTGGTCCCGATCCTTTTTTTTTTTTTTTTTTTTTTTCCCTTTTTTCTTTTTCCCGGGGTGTGTGCGGGGGTGTGTGGGGGTGTGCGGGCAGGGACGTGTCTCCAAGTCCCTCCTCGGAATCCAGGTCACCGCCACCCCGAGGAAGCGGGCTGAACCATTTTCAGAGTCCCCGCTCGGCCACCTGGTCAACCCCGGGAAGGGTCTCGGAAAATTTCTAAGTCCCCACTCGGACACCAGGTCAACCCCGTTGGGGGTCCGGGGGTTGACCCGATGGCCGGGCTGCTCCCCGGGCACCAGGTCAACCCCGTTGGGGTCCGGGGGTTGACCTGATGGCCGGGCTGCTCCCCGGGCACCAGGTCAACCCCTTTGGGGGTCCGGGGGTTGACCTGATGGCCGGTCTGCTCCCCGGCCCCCGGGTCGACCCGGTACTCCCTGCGGCCCTCGGAGCACCCTCCCCGGGTAGCCCCCGGCTCCCCGAGGCCGTCGTGGAAATTTTGTTCCGGACTTCCATGGGCCCGATCAGTGCGCCGGGGGGAAGGTCCGCGGCCGCAGCCCGGGACGGTGCGCCCTGGGCGGCTTGCCGCCAAGCCGCGAGTGGTCCCGATCCTTTTTTTTTTTTTTTTTTTTTTTTTTTTCTTCTTTTTCCCGGGGTGTGTGCGGGAGTGTGTGGGGGTGTGCGGGCAGGGTCGTGTCTCCAAGTCCCTCCCCGGAATCCAGGTCACCGCCACCCCGAGGAAGCGGGCTGAACCATTTTCAGAGTCCCCGCTCGGCCACCTGGTGAACCCCGGGAAGGGTCTCGGAAAATTTCAAAGTCCGGACTCGGACACCAGGTCAACCCCGTTGGGGGTCCGGGGGTTGACCGGATGGCCGGGCTGCTCCCCGGCCACCAGGTCAACCCCGTTGGGGTCCGGGGGTTGACCTGATGGCCGGGCTGCTCCCCGGCCGCCAGGTCAACCCCTTTGGGGGGTCCGGGGGTTGACCTGATGGCCGGTCTGCTCCCCGGCCCCCGGGTCGACCCGGTACTCCCTGCGGCCCTCGGAGCACCCTCCCCGGGTAGCCCCCGGCTCCCCGAGGCCGTCGTGGAAATTTTGTTCCGGACTTCCATGGGCCCGATCAGTGCGCCGGGGGGAAGGTCCGCGGCCGCAGCCCGGGACGGTGCGCCCTGGGCGGCTTGCCGCCAAGCCGCGAGTGGTCCCGATCCTTTTTTTTTTTTTTTTTTTTTTTTTTTTCTTCTTTTTCCCGGGGTGTGTGCGGGAGTGTGTGGGGGTGTGCGGGCAGGGTCGTGTCTCCAAGTCCCTCCCCGGAATCCAGGTCACCGCCACCCCGAGGAAGCGGGCTGAACCATTTTCAGAGTCCCCGCTCGGCCACCTGGTGAACCCCGGGAAGGGTCTCGGAAAATTTCAAAGTCCGGACTCGGACACCAGGTCAACCCCGTTGGGGGTCCGGGGGTTGACCGGATGGCCGGGCTGCTCCCCGGCCACCAGGTCAACCCCGTTGGGGTCCGGGGGTTGACCCGATGGCCGGGCTGCTCCCCGGCCACCAGGTCAACCCCGTTGGGGTCCCGGGGTTGACCTGATGGCCGGGCTGCTCCCCGGCCCCCGGGTCGACCCGGTACTCCCTGCGGTCCTCGGAGCACCCTCCCCGGGTAGCCCCCGGCTCCCCGTGGCCGTCGTGGAAATTTTGTTCCAGACTTCCATGGGCCCGATCCTGTGTGCCGGGGGGGGGCATTTCCGTGGCTGCAGCCCGGGACGGTGCGCCCAGGGCGGCTTGCCGCCTAGCTGCTCGTGGGCCCGATCCTTTTTTTCTTCTTCGGCGGGGGTGTGTGTGTGTGTGGGGGGGCAAAGTTGCTCAAAGTCCCCTCTCGGCCACCTGGTCAACCCCGGGAGGGGGTCTCGAAATTTTTCTAAGTCCCGACTCGGTCACCAGGTCAACCCCATTCAAGTCAATGGGTTGACCTGATGGCCGGTTGTG
>JBAIAC010000720.1:12500-15000 GCA_037349315.1 Chelydra serpentina
ACCCCCCCACCGCCGGCATGGCTTTGGCCGCGTGGGGGAAGAAAAAGAAGGGGCGCGGTGGGGGCGCGTGCCTCCCCGAAACCTTTACCACGAAAAAAGCCCCGTGACAACTCAGTTGGTGGATCACTCAGGTCGGTCACGGCCCTGGCGGAGCGCCGAGAAGAGGGTCGAATTGACTATCAAGAGGGAAGTAAAAGTCGTAACAAGGTTTCCGTGGGTGAACCTGCAGAAGGATCGTTAACGGGCCTCGCGCTCGGCCGGCTCGGGGTCCCCCGACGGCGGCGCACCTCGACGACCCCAAGGCCTTGGACTCTTCCCTTCGCCCAGGATGGGACCCCGGCGGCGGGGTCCCGGGCGCTGGGAGGGCCGGGCGCCCCCTCCGCGCTTGCTCTCGTCCCCCCCGGGCCCAGGCGGCTGGGTGGGGGGGGTGCGTTGGTGAGGTCGGCGGAGGGGGTCTCCTCCATCCGTGCCGGGCCACCGTCGTGGCGCCTTCCTCCTCCCGCGAGCGTACCTGAGCCGCCCGCCCCCGAGACGCTGCCCGCCTGTGTGGGTCTCGCCCCCCCGGCCGCCGGGACCGTCGTTGTCACCCCCGCCGCCTTGGCGCGTGGGAGTGTAACGGCGGGGCCGTGGGGGGCGAACCCTCCTCCAGACGGGGAGCTCGGCGTGGGTGGGCGGCCAGGATGGCCCGCGGGGCGGTGGTGGGGCGCCGCACCTCGATGACCCCAAGGCCTCGGACGCTTCCCTGCGCCCAGGATGGGACCCCGGCGGCGGGGTCCCGGGCGCTGGGAGGGCCGGGCGCCCCCTCCGCGCTTGCTCTCGTCCCCCCCCGGGCCCAGGCGGCTGGGTGGGGGGGGTGCGTTGGTGAGGTCGGCGGAGGGGGTCTCCTCCATCCGTGCCGGGCCACCGTCGTGGCGCCTTCCTCCTCCCGCGAGCGTACCTGAGCCGCCCGCCCCCGAGACGCTGCCCGCCTGTGTGGGTCTCGCCCCCCCGGCCGCCGGGACCGTCGTTGTCACCCCCGCCGCCTTGGCGCGTGGGAGTGTAACGGCGGGGCCGTGGGGGGCGAACCCTCCTCCAGACGGGGAGCTCGGCGCGGGTGGGCGGCCAGGATGGCCCGCGGGGCGGTGGTGGGGCGCCGCGCCTCGATGACCCCAAGGCCTCGGACGCTTCCCTGCGCCCAGGATGGGACCCCGGCGGCGGGGTCCCGGGCGCTGGGAGGGCCGGGCGCCCCCTCCGCGCTTGCTCTCGTCCCCCCCCGGGCCCAGGCGGCTGGGTGGGGAGGGGTGCGTTGGTGAGGTCGGCGGAGGGGGTCTCCTCCATCCGTGCCGGTCCGCTGCCGGGCCACCGTCGTGGCGCCTTCCTCCTCCCGCGAGCGTACCTGAGCCGCCCGCCCCCGAGACGCTGCCCGCCTGTGTGGGTCTTGCCCCCTGGCCGCCGGGACCGTCGTTGTCACCCCCGCCGCCTTGGCGCGTGGGAGTGTAACGGCGGGGCCGTGGGGGGGGACCCTCCTCCAGACGGGGAGCTCGGCGCGGGTGGGCGGCCAGGATGGCCCGCGGGGCGGTGGTTGGGCGCCGGCAACTTCGGTGGCCCCAGTCACGTTCCGCCTCCCAGGCACGCCGGGTCGGAGGGAAACCTCGGATCCCTGGGAGCGGGCGAGGCCATGGCAGCGGTGCCTCGGTGCGCCTTCTGGGACGATGCCCCCCCGAGGTAACGCGGAGCCGGCTGGCGGGTGCCGGGCACCACTCCGCGTTGGCCGTCCTATCGCTCGCCTGCCCTACCCCCGTGTAGGCTGGAAGCGGTGGCGGGGGGTGGACGCCCCAGAGGGGGTTGGTCACCGTTTCCCTCAACCCAGGAGCCAGGTACCTAGCGCTCTCCGCGAGCCTCACGGCCCGGGGAAGGCGGCGGTTCAAAGACTTGTGCGGCCTGAGGTGGCCCGTGGATACCCACGACGGGAGCCCCGGGGAGGGCGGAAGGAGGCAACGCCGAGGAAGGGAAGGACGTCTGAGGACGCCCATGCCCCCCTCGGTACACCCCCATGCCGCCCACCCCAGCTCCCCTCTCGCTGGGTCCACGGGAAGCCCAGGTCGGAGAGGGGCCACCCTGCCTCCCTCTCCGCGTTGGGGCCGAAAGGCCGCGGCCCGTCAGCCTCTCCCCCCCTCCACCCGGACCCCCACCCCTCGCTCGTCGAGGGGAGGGCGAGAAGGGCTGGAGCGGCGGGGGGACGGTCTTGCACGCGACCGCGACCGCCTGGCCCCTCCGAGCCAAGCGCCTGGACGTTAAATATTTTTTTGCATGTCATGTACGAAAGGGCGGGCGCCGAGGAGGGCTCTCCCCGGCTGGGCGCGACGGGCGGGCCGAAGTGTGCGGCGAGAGAAAGAGGGGACCCGCGGGGGTCCCCGTCCCCTGCTCCCGCCTCCGAAACCCGCCCCGAGGGCCGTCCCCTGCGGGGACAGCAGGCCGGGGGGACCTGACCGGCGCGGACAAGGAACCCCCCCACCGCCGG
>JBAIAC010000720.1:22500-25544 GCA_037349315.1 Chelydra serpentina
ACGCAGGCAGGCCAGGCCAGGCCTCGGACGGCCAGCAGCCCATTCCCGGGCAGCGCCGGCTCCCTGAGGGGAGGCGCAGGGGGGCCCGAGCGAGACCGGGCCAGTCCGCCAAGTGCCAGTGGTCTGCCCCCGACGCTTCGGGGGCCGTGGGTCCTCCGCGGGGGCAGGCCGGGGGGGGGGGGGGGGGGCACCTGCACACGCGCCCTCCGTCACGGAAGGCCGGGCCTAGCACGGGTGACGGGGGGTGGTCCGGGTGCCGGAGGCCGGGGTCGGGGGTCCCCGGCACGTCCGAGCGAGTCGGCCCCGTGCCCCGGGTCCGCCCACGGGGCTTCGGGGGCCCTGGGTCCCCCGCGGAGGCAGCCCGGGGGGCCCTGCACACCCGCCGTCCGTTTCGGAAGGCCGGGCCTAGCACGGGGGTCGGGGAGAGGTCCGGGGGCCGGAGGCCGGGGTCGGGGGTCCCCGGCGAGTCCGAGCGAGTCGGCCCCGTGCCCCGGGTCCGCCCACGGGGCTTCGGGGGCCCTGGGTCCCCCGCGGAGGCAGCCCGGGGGGCCCTGCACACCCGCCGTCCGTTTCGGAAGGCCGGGCCTAGCACGGGGGTCGGGGAGAGGTCCGGGGGCCGGAGGCCGGGGTCGGGGGTCCCCGGCGAGTCCGAGCGAGTCGGCCCCGTGCCCCGGGTCTGCCCACGGGGCTTCGGGGGCCCTGGGTCCCCCGCGGAGGCAGCCCGGGGGGCCCTGCACACCCGCCGTCCGTTTCGGAAGGCCGGGCCTAGCACGGGTGACGGGGGGCGGTCCCGGGGGCCGGAGGCCGGGGTCGGGGGTTCCCGGCGAGTCCGAGCGAGTCGGCCCCGTGCCCCGGGTCTGCCCACGGGGCTTCGGGGGCCCTGGGTCCCCCGCGGAGGCAGCCCGGGGGGCCCTGCACACCCGCCGTCCCTTTCGGAAGGCCGGGCCTAGCACGGGTGACGGGGGGGCGGTCCGGGTGCCGGAGGCCGGGGTCGGGGGTTCCCGGCGAGTCCGAGCGAGTCGGCCCCGTGCCCCGGGTCTGCCCACGGGGCTTCGGGGGCCCTGGGTCCCCCGCGGAGGCAGCCCGGGGGGCCCTGCACACCCGCCGTCCCTTTCGGAAGGCCGGGCCTAGCACGGGTGACGGGGGGGCGGTCCGGGTGCCGGAGGCCGGGGTCGGGGGTTCCCGGCGAGTCCGAGCGAGTCGGCCCCGTGCCCCTTGTCTTCCCACGAGGCTTCGGGGGCCGTGGGTCCCCCGCGGAGGCAGCCCGGGGGGCCCTGCACACCCGCCGTCCGTTTCGGAAGGCCGGGCCTAGCACGGGTGACGGGGGGCGGTCCCGGGGGCCGGAGGCCGGGGTCGGGGGTCCCCGGCGAGTCCGAGCGAGTCGGCCCCGTGCCCCGGGTCTGCCCACGAGGCTTCGGGGGCCCTGGGTCCCCCGCGGAGGCAGCCCGGGGGTCCCTGCACACCCGCCGTCCCTTTCGGAAGGCCGGGCCTAGCACGGGTGACGGGGGGCGGTCCCGGGGGCCGGAGGCCGGGGTCGGGGGTCCCCGGCACGTCCGAGCGAGTCGGCCCCGTGCCCCGGGTCTGCCCATGGGGCTTCGGGGGCCCTGGGTCCCCCGCGGAGGCAGCCCGGGGGTCCCTGCACACCCGCCGTCCGTTTCGGAAGGCCGGGCCTAGCACGGGTGACGGGGGGCGGTCCCGGGGGCCGGAGGCCGGGGTCGGGGGTCCCCGGCACGTCCGAGCGAGTCGGCCCCGTGCCCCGGGTCTGCCCACGGGGCTTCGGGGGCCCTGGGTCCCCCGCGGAGGCAGCCCGGGGGTCCCTGCACACCCGCCGTCCGTTTCGGAAGGCCGGGCCTAGCACGGGTGACGGGGGGCGGTCCCGGGGGCCGGAGGCCGGGGTCGGGGGTCCCCGGCACGTCCGAGCGAGTCGGCCCCGTGCCCCGGGTCTGCCCACGGGGCTTCGGGGGCCCTGGGTCCCCCGCGGAGGCAGCCCGGGGGTCCCTGCACACCCGCCGTCCGTTTCGGAAGGCCGGGCCTAGCACGGGTGACGGGGGGCGGTCCCGGGGGCCGGAGGCCGGGGTCGGGGGTCCCCGGCACGTCCGAGCGAGTCGGCCCCGTGCCCCGGGTCTGCCCACGGGGCTTCGGGGGCCCTGGGTCCCCCGCGGAGGCAGCCCGGGGGTCCCTGCACACCCGCCGTCCCTTTCGGAAGGCCGGGCCTAGCACGGGTGACGGGGGGCGGTCCCGGGGGCCGGAGGCCGGGGTCGGGGGTCCCCGGCACGTCCGAGCGAGTCGGCCCCGTGCCCCGGGTCTGCCCACGGGGCTTCGGGGGCCCTGGGTCCCCCGCGGAGGCAGCCCGGGGGTCCCTGCACACCCGCCGTCCGTTTCGGAAGGCCGGGCCTAGCACGGGTGACGGGGGGCGGTCCCGGGGGCCGGAGGCCGGGGTCGGGGGTCCCCGGCACGTCCGAGCGAGTCGGCCCCGTGCCCCGGGTCTGCCCACGGGGCTTCGGGGGCCCTGGGTCCCCCGCGGAGGCAGCCCGGGGGTCCCTGCACACCCGCCGTCCCTTTCGGAAGGCCGGGCCTAGCACGGGGGTCGGGGGGAGGTCCGGGGGCCGGAGGCCGGGGCCGGGGGTTCCCGGCGAGTCCGAGCGAGTCGGCCCCGTGCCCCGGGTCTGCCCACGAGGCTTCGGGGGCCCTGGGTCCCCCGCGGAGGCAGCCCGGGGGGCCCTGCACACCCGCCGTCCCTTTGGGAAGGCCGGGCCTAGCACGGGTGACGGGGGGCGGTCCCGGGGGCCGGAGGCCGGGATCGGGGGTTCCCGGCGAGTCCGAGCGAGTCGGCCCCGTGCCCCGGGTCTGCCCACGGGGCTTCGGAGGCCCTGGGTCCCCCGCGGAGGCAGCCCGGGGGGCCCTGCACACCCGCCGTCTGTTTCGGAAGGCCGGGCCTAGCACGGGTGACAGGGGGTGGTCCGGGTGCCGGAGCCCGGGGTCGGGGGTTCCCGGCGAGTCCGAGCGAGTCGGCCCCGTGCCCCGGGTCTGCCCACTGGGCTTCG
>JBAIAC010000721.1:0-81454 GCA_037349315.1 Chelydra serpentina
ACGAGGACGGGCCGACAGGAGCCGGGGGCATCTTGGCAGTCACGGAGTAATAGTTCACGGCTTTCTTGAAGCGCTCGATCTTATCCTCCGTCCGGGACTGGGGGAGCAAAGCGGGCAGGAGACTGGCTGGGGAGCCGGGGCTAAGAGGGGCCCAACACGGGCTGCGTCCTTAACCCGACCCGGGAATCGAAGCCACCCTCTCGAAGCAGGAGCTACTCCACCCCGTCTGACACTACTAGAGCGACACGGGACTGCAGGGATAGCCCATCGGGGCTTGGGAGTCGGACCCCCACAGAGATGGGGTATAAGCCAGCGCGCCGGGGGCCCCCCAATCTCGGTCAGACGGGGTCGGACGGCACACAGCACGCCAGGGCCCCCCGATCTCGGCCAGAGGGGTCTCACAGCACACGGTGCGCCAGGGCCCCCCGGATCTCGGTCAGAGGGGTCTCACGGCACATGGCGCGCCAGGGGCCCCGGATCTCGGTCAGAGGGGTCACACGGCACGCCAGGGGTCCCGGATCTCAGTCAGAGGGGTCTCACGGCACACAGCGCGCCAGGGGTCCCGGATCTCGGTCAGAGGGGTCGGACGGTGCGCCAGGGGTCCCGGATCTCGGTCAGAGGGTTCTCACGGCGCGCCAGGGGTCCCGGATCTCAGTCAGAGGGGTCTCACGGCACACGGCATGCCAGGGGCCCCGGATCTCGGTCAGAGGGGTCTCACGGCACACGGCCGCCAGGGCCCCCGGATCTCGGTCAGAGGGGTCTCATGGCACACGACGCACCAGGGGCCCCGGATCTCGGTCAGAGGGGTCTCATGGCACACGACGCACCAGGGGCCCTGGATCTCGGTCAGAGGGGTCTCACGGCACACGGCATGCCAAGGGCCCCGGATCTCGGTCAGAGGGGTCTCACGGCACACGGCGCGCCAGGGGCCCCGGATCTCGGTCAGAGGGGTCTCACGGCACGCGGCGTGCCAGGGGACCGGATCAGCAGCTCCGGTCAGCAAGCCAGGCCCCTCCCCACTCACCAGAGAGTGTTTGAAGACGTCTCTCCCCACGGCATCCAGGTCACAGGGGTCTTTGATGGCGCTGACGTACTCTGAGACAGCCTTGATCACCACGTCGCAGGGGGGCAGCACCAGCTGGTGGGCTCGGACCTGGGCACGGGGGGAGACATGGACAGTGCTCAGTATCTGGCACCCCACGGGCAGCCGGGCTGGAAGCCCCACCCTCCAACACCGCGCATATGCTCCCCAACCATAGACCAGAGAGCCTGCCCAGAGAGTCCCCAGCCCCCCAACCATAGACACCTGCCAGAGAGTCCCCAGCCCCGCATGAGCTCCCCCATCATAGATACCTGCCCAGAGAGTGCCTAGCCCCCCATGTGCTCCCTGACCATAGAGAGTCTTCCCTAGAGTGACCCTGAACTCCCCCCCCACCCCACCACCTTTCTCCTCGACCATAGGTCTCTGCCTAGACAATGTCCCCGACCACCCCTGGTCGCCCTAGGTTCTCTGACCATAGAGCTCATGATGAGGGTGGTCCCAACATCCCGGAGTCTAGGGCAGTACGATCAGCCCCATGTTACAGAGGGGTGGGGGGAGAGTAAGTCACAAACAGGGCAAGGGACACGCCCCCCCCATGTCATATGGCAAGTCAGAGACAGAGTCCTGGCTCCCAGCCCCCCTGCTCTAACCACCAGACCCCGCTCCCCTCCCAGAGCCAGGGGGAGAACCCAGGAGTCCTGGCTCCCAGCCCCCGCTGCTCTAACCCACCAGCCCCCACTCCCCTCCCAGAGCCAGGGGGAGAACCCAGGAGTCCTGGCTCCCAGCCCCCCCTGCTCTAACCCACCAGCCCCCACTCCCCTCCCAGAGCCAGAGAGAGAACCCAGGAGTCCTGGCTCCCAGTCCCCCCTGCTCTAACCACCAGCCCCCACTCCCCTCCCAGAGCCAGAGAGAGAACCCAGGAGTCCTGGCTCCCAGTCCCCCTGCTCTAACCACCAGCCCCCACTCCCCTCCCAGAGCCAGGGGGAGAACCCAGGAGTCCTGGCTCCCAGCCCGCCCTGCTCTAACCCACCAGCCCCCACTCCCCTCCCAGAGTCAGGGGGAGAACCCAGGAGTCCTGGCTCCCAGTCCCCCCTGCTCTAACCACCAGGCCCCACTCCCCTCCCAGAGCCAGGGGGAGAACCCAGGAGTCCGGGCTCCCAGCCCCCCTGCTCTAACCACCAGACCCCACTCCCCTCCCAGAGCCAGAGAGAGAACCCAGGAGTCCTGGCTCCCAGTCCCCCCTGCTCTAACCACTAGACCCCACTCCCCTCCTAGGGCCAGGAATCCTGGCTCTCAGTCCCCTCTGCTCCGACCCACACTGCCTGCCCGCAAGGCCGATCTGGTCCCAGCCCTACCAGGCTGCAGTCTGGCTGCCCCCCGCCAGCAGGGCGGTGCCAGGGGATGTGAGGCTACCTTGAGCGATGCCAGCGGGTGGTCTGGCCCCAGCAGGCTCCAGTGGAAAGCAGCCAGGTCCTCGTCCGGGAGGATGTGGTTACCTGGGGGAGGCGGGAATAACACGGTCCCATGTTACTGCACCCCAAAGGGATTCAGTGCCCCCACCCTGCCTCCAAAGAGAAAAGGGGGGGCGGTCACAGAGCCTTCTGACTGGAGGAGGATTCAGGCCAGAAAACTGGAGCTTTTATGCAAATGAGGCAGCCCAGACGTGAATATTTGATGACTAGACGCTGTCATTTGCATAAATGCACCCCCTCTTTCTCTCAGGATCCCCTTTCTTCATGCAATTCCAACCCCCCCACAGCTCCATTCCCCGATCATAGAGACCCTGCCTAGAGTGGTCCTCATCCCCCCCTACCCCCCCCCCCCGATTTCCTCCCTCACCATAGAGACCCTGCCTAGAGTGGTCCTCATCCCCCCCCATTTCCTCCCTCACCATAGAGACCCTGCCTAGAACGGTCCCCAGTCCCTCATGTCCTCCCTGACCATAGAGACCCTGCCTAGAGCGGTCCCCAGTCCCTCATGTCCTCCCTGACCATAGAGACCCTACCTAGAGTGGCCCCCAGCCCCATTTCATCACTGACCAGAGACCCTGCCCAGAGAGTAACCCCTCCTCCGGAATGTGTTTCAACCATAGAGTTCCTGGCTAGAATGGTCAGCAAGGCCTTGCCTAGAGAGTAGTTCCCAATTCCCCCCATGTCTTCCTGACCATAGAGTGCTTGCCTAGAGGGTGGTCTCCAGTCCCCCCCCCCCCCCCCCCCGTACCGGACTCCCTGACCATAGAGGTCCTCCCTAGAGTGATCCCCAACACTCCTCCATGTGGTACTTCACCATAGAGATGCTGCCTAGAGAGGTCCCCAAACTCCCCACCCCATCAGGTGTCCCCCAAAGAGCACAGAGACTCCGCCCAGAGCAGTCCCCCAGCCCCTCATGTGCTCCCCGACCCCAGAGCACCCCCCCACCCCTCCCACAGCCACAGAGACCTGGCTAGAGCGACCGCCGCCGCGGCTGCCCTGTCCGTCACGCCGCCGGTCGCTCGCACCGTCTCTCTACAGCGGTGGGGTGGGGAGCAGCTCCCCCAGCCGGGAGGAACAGGGCTGCTTCCCAGAGTCCCTCGAGCGCGGCTCAGCCAGCGCCCCGGACCCCTCGTTCCCAGGCACGGACTCCCCCTCCCAGGGGGACCTGTGTGTCCATCCCCCGGCTGGAGGAGGATGCCCCCGCTGCCCCCTCCCCTGCCGGCTGTGGACCCCAGCTGTTTGCCCCGGCTGCCCCTACCCAGCAGGGCGGCGAAGATGGGGAAGCTGGAGACCTTCAGGCCCAGCTGCTTGGCCACCTGGTGCATGAGGAACTGATTGGTGGTGAGGCTCTTGCCGTTCCAGCTCAGCTTCAGGGCGTGGGCGCTGAAGTAGCAGGGCAGGCTGGCCAGGGCGAACTCCGAGTCGTGGGCCAGCAGCCCGTGGAAGCCACGCTCCCGGAAGAAGGACACCACCTCCAGGTGATGGTCCTCCAGGCTCTGGAAGACCTGCGGGCGGGAGAAGACGGTCACACTCGACGGTGGGGAGACAAGGGAAGGAATGGGGCCCGCACGGAGCCGTAGAGGGGGAAAATGGGGGGCTCAGGTATAGGGGGAGAAGGGAATGGGGCACACACAGGGTTGCCCGCTGTAGAGCGGGAACGGGGGGGGGCCTGTATAGGGGGGAGGGGTGGGGGACAGAGCCCCCCGCAAAGGACGGAAGGAGGGAACACCGCAGCGCGCTGGGGGGTGCAATTGGCAGGCGCCATCTCGGCTCGGAGGAATGAGCAGAGGAAGCCGGCAGCTCTTTGCTGGGTTTCTCTCTCCCCATCAGCGCAACCCGTGGTTCTGCCCGAGGAGTCAGTACCAGCCATCAGCCAGGGCAGAGGCAGAGCTAATCAGGCCAACCCCACATTGGGCGACCCTGGGCCAAGGGGCCCAACCGCCCCACCACCACCACCAGGGAGCTAGACAGAGGGCTCTGGCTCGCCAGCCCACGCAGCCAATCCCTGATGCTTCCGAGGGCACAAAAACGACAGTTCTGCACTGGGGAAGAGACTGAACCTTCCTTCCTGACCTCAGCTGGTAAAGCCCTGAAGCATGGGAGTGGATCACATCCCGTATCCAGAGGCAGAGCTATACGCAGGCACGGGACAAGCAGCTCTGCCCAGAATTGCTCCAGCTGCCTGTCCTCAAATCATCCCCGTCACTTGACTGTCCCTCCCTTTGATCGCGACCCTGACACAATTCCAGAACCCTCCTGCTGGCTGCTCCTTCCCTCCCTTTCATTAAAGCGGGGTCGGCCAGCCCCACACTGCCAACACGCGGGTGCTGCTCCGAAGGGCTGGCCATATCGTGTCACCCAGAGACGCACCTGTTTAAACACAGGCCACGGGTCATCCTTGAGTTCAATGGAGAATCCACACGTCCCTCGGGAAATGGGCCCCTCCCTGTTCAAAATCAACACCTGATTCCCAGGCTGGATTTGTTTTGCTTCAACTTCCAGCCACTTGCTTATGTTTGAGCTTCCACTGCTAGACTGCCAAGGCCATTAGTAAATGTTTGGTCCCCACCCCGAGGTGTTTAGAGACTGGGATCACATCACCCCTTCACCTTCCCTTTGTGGAGTTCAATCGATCGAGCTCCTGGCCTCTCTCTCTGGCCGGTTTTCTAACCCTTTAAATCACCCTCCGGGCTCTTCTCCGGCCCCTCTTCAACTGATCAACAGCCTCCTTGAATTCCAGACACCAGAACTGGACGCGGGATCCCAGCAGCGGTCGCACCAGGGCCGAATCCAGGGTGGAATCACCTCTCTGCTTCCACTCGAGATTCCCCGGTTTATACACCCCAGGGTGGCCTTAGCCCTTTCGGCCCCGGCGTCGCACCGGGAGCTCCCGTTCAGTTGCTTGTCCCCCACGACCCCCCCGCACCCCGGTCCTATTTCTCCACTTTGTCTGACACAGAGCGTTCCCCTGGCACCTACAGCGGACGATGCAGCTAGCCCCGTAAATACCCTTCCTATTGAGCTGTTTCTAAGACATCCAGCACTTGGAGCCCACATTAAAGGTCAAAAGAGAACCACTGTTGATGATGAAGAGAGAGAATCCAACCGACACAATGAATACGAGTCACCCAGTGCTGAGATGCAGCCACCTCTGGGGCAGAGCAGCTGGGGAAAGCCACATAGAACGCCACATAGGGAGAGCTCGCCCAACACTGAGGTGCAGTAGCAGCTGGGGAACAACCACACGCAACGCCACGTAAGGAGGGCTCGCCCGGTGCTGGGATGCAGCCACCTCTGGGGAACAATCACCAAGCCAGGCGGCCCAGCCAGTTGGGAGAGGAGACGAAAAGAGTGCAGGGGAAGGAGGCAGGAGGAGGTATGGGGGCAGAAGAGGGATTAGGGTCACGGCTCAGACCGCAGGGAGCGGGGCTCATGCAGGCGGGAAGGGGCCATAGGTTGGAAGGGCAGGGGGCGGGCGCAAGTAGGCACAGTCATAGGGCGCCAGGCGGAGGCGTGGCGTGCACGGACACGGGGGGCAGGCACACAGCCGCCCTCTCCTACCTTGACCCCGGAAGCGGATCATGGCCAGGCGGATGCAGTGCCCAAGGCAGGCGGGGGGCAGGAACCAGGCGCGGGGGGCGGCGTGCCCTTGTTGCCCACGTGGCTGGCGATGAGCTGGGCCGTCTGCCGCTCGGCCTGGGCCTTGCGGCCCCACTCGGGCAGCCGCTCCTTGCCCAGCCCGCCGTTGAAGATGACGCCAGCTCCAGCCCGCCCTGGTAGAGGCAGGCCTGGGACAGGGCCGCCAGGTAGCCCACCATGGCGTTCCACTGGCCACCGCACACCCAGTCCGTCTGGTAACCGCCGTACAGCCGCTGCAGGGCCGAGTCCGCGTCCACCAGCAGCCGGGCCGGGCAAGCCGTCAGCCCCGGAGCATGCTGGGAGTGAGCCACCACCGTCGCCAGCCCCGGAGCATGCTGGGAGTGGGCCGCCACCGTCGCCAGCCCCGGAGCATGCTGGGAGTGGGCCGCCACCGTCGCCAGCCCCGGAGCATGCTGGGAGTGGGCCGCCACCGTCGCCAGCCCCGGAGCATGCTGGGAGTGGGCCGCCAGCCCCGGAGCAGGCTGGGAGTGGGCCGCCAGCCCCGGAGCATGCTGGGAGTGGGCCGCCACCGTCGCCAGCCCAGGAGCATGCTGGGAGTGGGCCGCCACTGTCGCCAGCCCCGGAGCATGCTGGGAGTGGGCCGCCAAGGTCGCCAGCCCCGGAGCATGCTGGGAATGAGCTACTGACGCCAGCCCTGGAGCATGCTGGGAATGAGTTACCGACGCCAGCCCCGGAGCATGCTGGGAGTGGGCCACCAGCCCCGGAGCATGCTGGGAGTGGGCCGCGAGAGGTGGGGGGTAGGGCCCAGGCAGGGGCTGGAGGTAGCCGGCCAGGCCGCAGTAGGGGGCCCCCCGCGGACCCCGCAGCCCGGGCCAGCTTGAGCAGGTCGACAGGCACCACGGCGCCCGGGCAGCGCTTCTCCACGAACTCCTGGAAGCCCTGGACCCCCATCGCGGTGGGCCCCACTTCGAGGTCAGGGCGAGGGGGGCTGCACCCCCCCCCCTCCCCTAGCCGGGGGCTGGCTCCTGGGCTCCTCCCCGCCTCCGCCCCCTCCCCTCACAGCGCCCAGCGCTTTGGGGCGGCCGTGGCGCCATGTTGTAGCTTTCTTCTCCTTCTCCGCCTCCCTGCCAGCCCCGCCCCCCGCCCGGCCGCGGGGCACGTCGGGAGTTGTAGTTTGCTTCCTCGGGGTGCGCCCGTTAGAACCCATTGACGGGCGGAAGGGGTTGGGACTACAAGTCCCGGCAGGCCCTGCGGGAAGCGCGGTGCCCTCCCGCCATGTTGCCCGGGTCGCCTTCGCGCAAGCTCATGGGAGTTGTAGTCATTTCTGTCAGGAGAGTCCCGTTCGCACTGAGGGCGCGAGAGGCTCGGACTACGATTCCCAGCAGCCCGAGCGAGCCTGGTAGCCCCCCCCCCCTCTCCGCCATGTTGTCCGGTGCCTCGAGCAAGGCGGCGTATGACCAGCGTGCGCCCCAAGGTCGCCATCTTGCCGGGTGCCGCGTCTCTCCCAGGGGATCATGGGGAGTTGTAGTGCGGCCCGCAGAACGCCATATTGTCCGTCGCAAGGCCGCATGGTGCTCCTCCCAGATCGCCATCTTGTCCGTGGCAAAGCCTCATGGTAGTTGTAGTCTCCACATTGGAGTGCCCGGCAAGGACTACAACTCCCAGCGGCCATTGCTGGCCTCAACCACTTTTGCCCACCCTGCTTTCTAGCCACACGGCTTGCTGGGAGTTGTAGTCCACTAGCCTCCCAACCCCAGCAGCCTACAGTTCATGGTCGCCTCCTTACCCACAACCCCTGAGGGAAAAGGGGTGGCGATTATATTACCCAGAATCCTCTCTGGGAATAGGGGGAGGGGCCTCATTGACGTTTACCCAGAATCCTCCTCTGGGAACAGGGGGTGGGGCCTCATTGACGTTACCCAGAATCCTCTCTGGGAACAGGGGGAGGGGCCTCATTGACGTTACCCAGAAGCCTCTCTGAGAACGCAGGCAGGGGGGCGTTTCTCGCTTTAGGCGCCTAACGTCCTCAGGCCGGGCTCACGACAGTGCGAGGCCGCTCGGCCCCAGCGAGAAGCTAGAGGGATGGGGCTGCGCTCCTGCGTTTCACACCTACCTAGGTCCCCAGGACAAGCGAGTCCTGCCAGGCCCAGCTGAGGTCCTTGATCTGAGCCCATGGATTGTTTTCCCAGGTGCTCAACCTCACACCATGACCCTCTTTTTTATCCCACACGGGTCTCGTCACGTTGGTCGGGGGGGTGCGAAGGAAGTGGAGAATTTTTGCCGGTCTCCCCCCAATTCCCAAACCCCCACACTCCCGCTTGCCGCTGGGATGAATGGGAGATTTATAACCACCACGAAGAAACAAAATATTAAAAAACGAAAATCCAAATGTATTTTAGGTTAACATAGTTTTCACCAAACATTTCACCTTTACAGAGTAAGAACGTGTAAAATGAAGGACAGACAGACTGCTGGGTTTCAGAAATGAAACAGCCCAGAATGCATCATTTTAACGACTTTTCAATAAAACACCTTCAAGGGACGTTAAGAATCACGCCCTGCGGAACAATGCCAGTGGCTTGGCTTATTTTGATGGCTTAATTAGGGACACAAATAATTCATGAGGGCTGCTTCTGTCGACAAAACAAGCGTTTCAAATTGTTGCTACAGAAAGGCGGATCGGCGCTCCAGCTTTCACATGCTTTACCAAAGATCCCAGGTCAACTGTGCAGTGTCTAAATCATGTTTTCATTCATCCAGCTGAAGTCAAGGGGGGGATTTGCCACTCAAGAGAGCAAATGCGATCGCTACACAAATAATTAACGTAGAAAATGAAAGATCAGATGTCACTTTGAAGTCCCATAAGACAAGGGGTGGAAATAAAGCAACATCGGGAAATCGGAGGCTGGATTCAAACGGCACTAAAAAAAAAATATGAGGTAGATAAAACCAAGAGCAAACGTAAAAAGCGCCAGGTTCAGCAGACTGTCTCCCAAACCAGCCCGTTATTAAAATGATACATTCGTTACAGTGGATGGACCCCAGTAGACTTCCACCTGAAAGAGTCACAGCAGGAAAAGAAAAAGTCTCTTTAAAAAAAACAACCCCAAAACATTCACATTTGTTTATCACCTTCAAATCCTTCATGCTGGATAGAAAATAAAAATGCCACATGGGACCCGGAGAGCTCCTTGTTACATTACAGCAAACAAAAATCTGAACCGTTAAATACAGACTGAACACTGCTACCGACTCTTTTGGGGGTGGGGGCCTGGTTTGTTATCAGATTCACAGCGTCTATGTCCAGCGTGCTGCTCAGTCTTCCAAGGACTTGTAGTCTGCCCTAGGAAACAGACACAAGTGACTGGTCCATACAGACAGTAGGGGTTTTCCCAGGCTAACTGCAGTCATTTCTGCTGTCAGGCCCTGATCGGGGACACTCTCCCCAGCTGCTGTTTAAAACCCTTCCTGAATCAAGGCTAGATTCCCAGTGTCACTAAGGGTTTGTCTGTGCATGGGCTCTTCCCGCCCTGGATTACCCACACACTTCAACTTGTGCTTTGCTGGATCAGGGCCAGAGTGCTCAGAAATGAGCAGGGTCAAAACCAAAAGCATCCACCCCACCTGATTTTACACCACTCTACCTGTGTCAGTTACGGATACGATATCCGTTATACCAGTCCCATCCCTCCTGTAGACACGGTTGTACCAATACAGCTTCCCCCTCTTCCTACAAGGGAACAGCCGTACCAAGAGATGCACGCTAAGGTGTGCTTTCCCTCTACCTGCACAGCGCTCGGATTTCTGTCCGGTTTTTGTGTCAATTACAATCAGGTCCCAGAGCTAATTCAGGGTCTATGGAAAATCCCTCCTGCTGCAGCCTTGCAAGAGCGGACAAGCCCTCGATTTCCCCTCCCAATGGAAAACCAAGGGCTGTTTCGCAGATCTGTGCTTTGGGGAAAGGAAGAAAGCTAAGGCCAAGCACCTCCCATTTCCAGACACACTGTCCTCCAAATGAAAAACAAAACCAGTCCTCGCAGCCCAAGTGCCTACACTGTTTGAGTCTTGTTTTTTAATGGAGTGAACACAACCAGCCAAAAAACAATGGAAACGTCTTAAAAAAACCGACGCACCCCAGTGAGATGAGAAACGCTGTTCTCGGGTCTTCACAAACTCAGCTCGCTATCTGCGTGGAGGTTTGTTTTCTGCCTGTGTTTGCTATAAAAATGTTAAACCCACTGGTGTCAAGTCACCCTCGGACACATGGCCCTTCCCAGTAAAAATCTGACCCAAATCCTAGGAGACAGCAGTTATAAGGCAATGCAAGAGGCTGCAGGCAGGCGGGGGCGGGGTGGGTTTGCACCTCCACCTGGGTCCATTTCTAATGCTGTTCCAAGCTGGGTTTTCGGGGTGGAGCAGAAGCATTTGGCACGTCTGAAAAGTTCCTATCTGCCAAGGGGCCCAGCCTTGGAAGATCCAACGGACTCGAAAGCCACCTGGCAACGAAATGTCTGTTTGGAACTCAGGCCACAGAAAAGGCCACGAGACACAACGCCGAGGGGAGACGGGATGCGTCTTGGCAAGTCCCAGTTCCTACCGCAAATCTAACCCAACTCCCCGTGCTAAAATCCTCGCAAAGACGATGAGGAATCGAAGCCAAGCTAGGTGCCGGGGTTGGAGTCAGTGAGAGGGAGAAACAGGATTTGCTGCACTTCACGTAAACCAAAAACCTCCATGAGCCTCAACGAGTCTGTTACTCTGAACACTCTCTCCTAGCATAGGCACAGGAGTGCTGCAATCAGGGGACATGCGCTAGGCTACAACCCCAGGCCTCGGAGGCAGGTTGCAAAGGGAGAGACTATTCAAAAGGAACAAACCCGCTGACAGTGAGCGGTTTCGAACGTTCTCCAAATCGTAACGCGAAGTCGAGTGTGTGCACGCTGCTGTGCTTAAGATTTCAGAGCCAAAAGGGGTCAACTCTGAGCTCAAAGCCAGGACGCCGCCGCAGGACACAACTTTCAGAAGTGCCATTTTCAAAAGAGACGGAGGAGCTGATTTTCAAAGGTAGTTGGGAGTGTAAAGATGCAAACAGGTGCCTACCGGCACAGTCACAAAGCACTAAGCAGGTTAGGCGGGTAAATTCGATTGAAATCAACGAGTTAAGCCGCTAAACTGCTTCTACCTTTGAAAATCAGGAAAAGTCCCTTTCGCAAATGGGACTTGAGGCAGTATTTTCAAATGCGCCTAAGACAGAAAAGCATTGGAAGCCAGTGCTTCCGAAAGGCAGGCTTTCGAAACAAGGAGGGTTTGATATAGCCCGGTAGCCGTGTCTAATTTTGCACCTCCAAATCTGTCCCCCAGATGGGGTGACTGAGATTGGAACAGATTTCAAATAGCCCCCTCCCAGCAACTCCCCCCCACTCTGAGACTCGTGTCTGCTGCAAAAATAACAAAACCAGAACTCATTTCAACAGGAAACACAGAACTCCCCAAGCCTCTCTCAGCTGCTCAAATCAAAAGTGTGCGCACGAGGAACGAGGAACCAGCTGCTGGCTTTGCACGGAGCTGCCCTGAATCGCTCAAGGATATTCCCGACACAGCGACACTGTCGGTGAGACCAAGGAAACCCTTTTTCGGTTCCCGACCCTCCTGGCTCAGGGCTGGAAGGAGGGTCTTGAGAACTCGGCAGAAGCTAGCTGCACTGATCAAAAAGTTTTTTCTTTCTAAACTTCCCAATTTTTCCATCAACTAACTTAAAAACCAAACCAGAAACTGCTCCCCACCATCCCGTCTGCCATTTAAAAGACGCAGGCGGACAGCTTCTCCGCCAGCGAGGGGTGAAATGGAGGTTTCTTTTTGAAGTGATCACGTCTCGGGAGCATGAGACGCAGGAGCCGAGCTCTCCAAAGCTGGTTAAAAAAATCAAATCAAATCAAGTATTCCGGGAGGATAGGAACCGTGCCACAAGTCACTTGCCAAATCGCCTCCACTGGCAGACTGGGCGTCAGCCACACCGGAGTCCACACGGTTTGCAGGCCACGACGGGGGAGTAAGGACAACACCCTGTTTGCCTCCAGGTCCCAGCTCTGGCTTCATTTGGGACCAGGCGGGATGGTAGCTGGGTTAGGGACAGGGGAGGCCGGGAATCCCAGCATGCTGCCCCCTGGCTGGAAGGGTCCGACGGGCGGGGAGGGGACGCCCACCCACTGCATTGGGTAAGCCGCCCCTGCCATGGCATTGTACTGGCAGACGTGGGGCACGCCGTAGGGTGGCAGGACGCTGGGGAAAGCCGGGAGGGCCAGTCCAGGGGGCAAGGAGGCCGGCACAGTCCCGCGGATCTGGGAGAGGGAGGAAATCCAGGTGGAGGTGTAGCCCACGGACGGTGACGTGCTCTAAAAGGGGGAGGGGAGAGAGAGAGCAGTCAGATGGGTCAGGAAATTCTGAGCCCGCTCCCCTCCCTGCGCCGGGGACAGAACCCAGGAGTCCTGGCCCCCCAACCCAACCCAACCCACATGACCCCACTCCCCTCCCTGCGCCAGAGACAGAACCCAGGAGTCCTGGCCCCCAGCCCCCCCGCTCCAACCCGCATGACCCCACTCCCCTCCCTGCGCCGGGGACAGAACCCAGGAGTCCTGGCCCCCAGCCCCCCCGCTCCAACCCGCATGACCCCACTCCCCTCCCTGCGCCGGGGACAGAGCCCCCCGTCTCACCTCGCAGGCTTTGCCCCAGCTGTCCCCCTCCAGCCGGTGCTGGTTCTGTTTGATCTGGTTCAGGCTGGGTTTCAGGAGGGCGTTCCCGACCGCCTCCTTAGTCCAGTCGTCCACCAGCTTGTGCAAGTCGTCGGTGAACATCCCCTTCTTGCTGGCCGGGGACTGCTGGCAGGAGGCAGCGCCGCTGACGACACACAGCTGCTCTGTCGGGGAGAGGGGCAGAGAGGGGGTTAGGGGGCGCCCGGCAGCGACGCCCACAGCTGGCCGACGTTCCCTGTTCCGGGGGGGCTGGGGGGGAATTAGCTGGGAACCCCTGTGCACCCCTTCCATCCCCCACGCCCTCCATTCCCACACACCCCCATCCATCCCCCCAAACCCTCCATCCCACACACCCCCATCCATCCCCCCAAACCCTCCATCCCACATCCCCCCATCCATCCCCCCATCCTCCCCCACCCCTTTATCCATCTCTCCATCTATCCCCCCAAACCCTCCATCCCACACACCCCCATCCATCCCACACACCCCCATCCATCCCCCCAAACCCTCCATCCCACACACCCCCATCCATCCCCCAAACCCTCCATCCCACATCCCCCCATCCATCCCCCCAAACCCTCCATCCCACATCCCCCCATCCATCCCTCCTCCCCCACCCCCATCCATCCCCCCAAACCCTCCATCCCACACACCCCCATCCATCCCTCCATCCTCCCCCACCCCCATCCATCCATCCCCCCAAACCCTCCATCCCACACACCCCCATCCATCCCACACACCCCCATCCATCCCCCCAAACCCTCCATCCCACACACCCCCATCCATCCCCCCAAACCCTCCATCCCACATCCCCCATCCATCCCTCCTCCCCCACCCCCATCCATCCCCCCAAACCCTCCATCCCACACACCCCCATCCATCCCTCCATCCTCCCCCACCCCCATCCATCCATCCCCCAAACCTTCCATCCCACACACCCCCACCCATCCATCCCACACACCCCCATCCTCCCCCACCCTCATACATCCCCCCAAACCCTCCATCCCACACACCCCCATCCATCCCCCCAAACCCTCCATCCCACACACCCCCATCCATCCCCCCAAACCCTCCATCCCACACACCCCCATCCATCCCACACACCCCCATCCATCCCCCCAAACCCTCCATCCCACACACCCCCATCCATCCCCCCAAACCCTCCATCCCACATCCCCCCATCCATCCCCCCAAACCCTCCATCCCACATCCCCCCATCCATCCCTCCTCCCCCACCCCCATCCATCCCCCCAAACCCTCCATCCCACACACCCCCATCCATCCCTCCATCCTCCCCCACCCCCATCCATCCATCCCCCCAAACCTTCCATCCCACACACCCCCACCCATCCATCCCACACACCCCCATCCTCCCCCACCCTCATACATCCCCCCAAACCCTCCATCCCACACACCCCCATCCATCCCCCCAAACCCTCCATCCCACACACCCCCATCCATCCCTCCATCCTCCCACACCCCCCATCCATCCATCCCCCCAAACCTTCCATCCCACACACCCCCACCCCCATCCATCCATCCCCCCAAACCTTCCATCCCACACACCCCCACCCATCCATCCCACACACCCCCATCCATCCCTCCATCCCCCCCACCCCCATCCATCCATCCCCCCAAACCTTCCATCCCACACACCCCCATCCTCCCCCACCCCCATCCATCCCCCCAAACCCTCCATCCCACACACCCCCATCCATCCCTCCATCCTCCCCCACCCCCATCCATCCATCCCCCCCAAACCTTCCATCCCACACACCCCCACCCATCCATCCCACACACCCCCATCCTCCCCCACCCTCATCCATCCCCCGAAACCCTCCATCCCACACACCCCCATCCATCCCCCCAAACCCTCCATCCCACACACCCCCATCCATCCTTCCATCCTCCCACACCCCCCATCCATCCATCCCCCCAAACCCTCCATCCCACATACCCCCATCCACTCCCCACACCCCTTTATCCATCTCTCCATCCCTCCCCCCCCACCCCCATTCAGCCATCCAAGAGTTTGATCCTGACACCCATCACCGGAGTATCTGGGCGCCTTCCATGTGAAATCAAGGGCAATAGCGAGGTCCCTAGCGCTTAGACGGGAAGCTCTGCGGGGGCAGGGACTGTCTTTTTGTTGCGGGTTTGTACAGCGCCCGGCGCGGTGGGGTCCTGGGCCATGGCTGGGGCTCCTAGGAGGTACCGTATTACACCTAATAGACACTGTACAGCGCCTGGCGCGGTGGGGTCCTGGGCCGTGGCTGGGGCTCCTAGGAGGTACCGTATTACACCTAATAGACACTGTACAGCGCCTGGCGCGGTGGGGTCCTGGGCCGTGGCTGGGGCTCCTAGGAGGTACCGTATTACACCTAATAGACACTGTACAGCGCCTGGCGTGGTGGGGTCCTGGGCCGTGGCTGGGGCTCCTAGGAAGTACCGTATTACACCTAATAGACACTGTACAGCACCCGGCAGCACCCGGCGCGGTGGGGGTTGTGGCTGGGGCTCCTAGGAGGTACCGTATTACACCTAATAGACACTGTACAGCCCCCGGCTCAGGTGATCAATCCCCTGCCATGGCAGGGTCCTGGGGCATCTCTCTTGATCAAACAGCCCCCCTTTAAATCAATGCCTCTGGGCTCAGTGTCGGCTGGGCTGGGCAGGGGCTAGACCACACCAGCCAATGTGCCCACCTGGAGACTACGGGTCTGTGCACTGAGACTGGTGGGGTGGCCCTAAGGCAGGGGGCAGGGGAGCAGATAAGTACAGGGTGGAGGGAGCGCCCCCGAGCCCGAGCCAATGGGGCTCTGAGAAGTGGGACAGACAGACAGACACAACCAATTGTGGCCAGAGAAGTAGATTATGCAGACCCAGTAGGGGCCACAGGAGTAAACCAGACAGACACCAAACCGCCAGCTAAATGACCCCCTTGGGTCAGGCTCCCCCAGAGCAGCCTAGCGGGGTCTCCTCATAAGGGCTCCTAGCTCACACAACGTGCCTTACAAAGGGGTGCCAGTATCTTCCCCCCGTTTCACAGATGGGGTAACCGAGGCACAGGGCGGGGTCGAGTGACTCATCCGAGGAGCTGGGAACAGAACCCAGGTCTCCCAAGTCCTGCTCTGGTGCTGCCTCCTCCCTGGGCTGGCCGCGTGGGAACTGGCTAAGCGCCCCCCTCCCCCGGGGCGCAGAGGTACCTGGGCTGGCCCGTGGGAACTGGCTAAGCGCCCCCTCCCCCGGGGCGCAGAGGTACCTGGGCTGGCCCGTGGGAACTGGCTAAGCGCCCCCCTCCCCCGGGGCGCAGAGGTACCTGGGCTGGGCTCCCCCGGGGCGCAGAGGTACCTGGGCTGGCCCGTGGGAACTGGCTAAGCGCCCCCCTCCCCCGGGGCGCAGAGGTACCTGGGCTGGCCCGTGGGAACTGGCTAAGTGCCCCCTCCCCCGGGGCGCAGAGGTACCTGGGCTGGCCCGTGGGAACTGGCTAAGCGCCCCCTCCCCCGGGGCGCAGAGGTACCTGGGCTGGCCCGTGGGAACTGGCTGAGCGCCCCCCTCCCCCGGGGCGCAGAGGTACCTGGGCTGGGCTCCCCCAGGGCGCAGAGGTACCTGGGCTGGCCTGTGGGAACTGGCTGAGCGCCCCCCTCCCCCGGGGCGCAGAGGTACCTGGGCTGGCCCGTGGGAACTGGCTAAGCGCCCCCCTCCCCCGGGGCGCAGAGGTACCTGGGCTGGCCCGTGGGAACTGGCTAAGCGCCCCCTCCCCCGGGGCGCAGAGGTACCTGGCCTGGCCCGTGGGAACTGGCTAAGCGCCCCCCTCCCCCGGGGCGCAGAGGTACCTGGGCTGGCCCGTGGGAACTGGCTAAGCACCCCCTCCCCCGGGGCGCAAAGGTACCTGGGCTGGCCGCGTGGGAACTGGCTGAGCGCCCCCCTCCCCCGGGGCGCAGAGGTACCTGGGCTGGCCCGTGGGAACTGGCTGAGCGCCCCCCTCCCCTGGGGCGCAGAGGTACCTGGGCTGGCCCGTGGGAACTGGCTGAGCGCCCCCCTCCCCCGGGGCGCAGAGGTACCTGGGCTGGCCCGTGGGAACTGGCTGAGCGCCCCCCTCCCCCGGGGCGCAGAGGTACCTGGGCTGGCCGCGTGGGAACTGGCTGAGCGCCCCCCTCCCCCGGGGCGCAGAGGTACCTGGGCTGGCCCGTGGGAACTGGCTAAGCGCCCCCCTCCCCCGGGGCGCAGAGGTACCTGGGCTGGCCCGTGGGAACTGGCTAAGCGCCCCCCTCCCCCGGGGCGCAGAGGTACCTGGGCTGGCCTGTGGGAACTGGCTGAGCGCCCCCCTCCCCCGGGGCGCAGAGGTACCTGGGCTGGCCGCGTGGGAACTGGCTAAGCGCCCCCCTCCCCCGGGGCGCAGAGGTACCTGGGCTGGCCCGTGGGAACTGGCTAAGCGCCCCCCTCCCCCGGGGCGCAGAGGTACCTGGGCTGGCCCGTGGGAACTGGCTGAGCGCCCCCCTCCCCCGGGGCGCAGAGGTACCTGGGCTGGCCCGTGGGAACTGGCTAAGCGCCCCCCTCCCCCGGGGCGCAGAGGTACCTGGGCTGGCCTGTGGGAACTGGCTGAGCGCCCCCCTCCCCCGGGGCGCAGAGGTACCTGGGCTGGCCCGTGGGAACTGGCTAAGCGCCCCCCTCCCCCGGGGCGCAGAGGTACCTGGGCTGGCCCGTGGGAACAGGCTGAGCGCCCCCCTCCCCCGGGGCGCAGAGGTACCTGGGCTGGGCTCCCCCGGGGCGCAGAGGTACCTGGGCTGGCCGCGTGGGAACTGGCTGAGCGCCCCCCTCCCCCGGGGCGCAGAGGTACCTGGGCTGGCCCGTGGGAACTGGCTAAGCGCCCCCTCCCCCGGGGCGCAGAGGTACCTGGGCTGGCCCGTGGGAACTGGCTGAGCGCCCCCCTCCCCCGGGGCGCAGAGGTACCTGGGCTGGCCCGTGGGAACTGGCTGAGCGCCCCCCTCCCCCGGGGCGCAGAGGTACCTGGGCTGGCCCGTGGGAACTGGCTGAGCGCCCCCCTCCCCCGGGGCGCAGAGGTACCTGGGCTGGCCCGTGGGAACTGGCTAAGCGCCCCCTCCCCCAGGGCGCAGAGGTACCTGGGCTGGCCCGTGGGAACTGGCTGAGCGCCCCCCTCCCCCGGGGCGCAGAGGTACCTGGGCTGGGCTCCCCCGGGGCGCAGAGGTACCTGGGCTGGCCCGTGGGAACTGGCTAAGCGCCCCCTCCCCCGGGGCGCAGAGGTACCTGGGCTGGCCCGTGGGAACTGGCTGAGCGCCCCCCTCCCCCGGGGCGCAGAGGTACCTGGGCTGGCCCGTGGGAACTGGCTGAGCGCCCCCCTCCCCTGGGGCGCAGAGGTACCTGGGCTGGCCGCGTGGGAACTGGCTGAGCGCCCCCCTCCCCCGGGGCGCAGAGGTACCTGGGCTGGCCTGTGGGAACTGGCTAAGCTGCCCCCTCCCCCGGGGCGCAGAGGTACCTGGGCTGGCCCGTGGGAACTGGCTGAGCGCCCCCCTCCCCCGGGGCGCAGAGGTACCTGGGCTGGCCGCGTGGGAACTGGCTGAGCGCCCCCTCCCCCGGGGCGCAGAGGTACCTGGGCTGGCCCGTGGGAACTGGCTGAGCGCCCCCTCCCCCGGGGCGCAGAGGTACCTGGGCTGGGCTCCCCCGGGGCGCAGAGGTACCTGGGCTGGCCCGTGGGAACTGGCTGAGCGCCCCCCTCCCCCGGGGCGCAGAGGTACCTGGGCTGGGCTCCCCCGGGGCGCAGAGGTACCTGGGCTGGCCCGTGGGAACTGGCTGAGTGCCCCCCTCCCCCGGGGCGCAGAGGTACCTGGGCTGGCCCGTGGGAACTGGCTAAGCGCCCCCCTCCCCCGGGGCGCAGAGGTACCTGGGCTGGGCTCCCCCGGGGCGCAGAGGTACCTGGGCTGGCCGCGTGGGAACTGGCTGAGCGCCCCCCTCCCCCGGGGCGCAGAGGTACCTGGGCTGGCCCGTGGGAACTGGCTGAGCGCCCCCCTCCCCCGGGGCGCAGAGGTACCTGGGCTGGCCCGTGGGAACTGGCTGAGCGCCCCCCTCCCCCGGGGCGCAGAGGTACCTGGGCTGGCCCGTGGGAACTGGCTGAGCGCCCCCCTCCCCTGGGGCGCAGAGGTACCTGGGCTGGGCTCCCCCGGGGCGCAGAGGTACCTGGGCTGGCCCGTGGGAACTGGCTGAGCGCCCCCCTCCCCCGGGGCGCAGAGGTACCTGGGCTGGCCTGTGGGAACTGGCTGAGCGCCCCCCTCCCCCGGGGCGCAGAGGTACCTGGGCTGGCCCGTGGGAACTGGCTGAGCGCCCCCCTCCCCCGGGGCGCAGAGGTACCTGGGCTGGCCCGTGGGAACTGGCTGAGCGCCCCCCTCCCCTGGGGCGCAGAGGTACCTGGGCTGGGCTCCCCCGGGGCGCAGAGGTACCTGGGCTGGCCCGTGGGAACTGGCTGAGCGCCCCCCTCCCCCAGGGCGCAGAGGTACCTGGGCTGGCCCGTGGGAACTGGCTGAGCGCCCCCCTCCCCCGGGGCGCAGAGGTACCTGGGCTGGGCTCCCCCGGGGCGCAGAGGTACCTGGGCTGGCCCGCGGGAACTGGCTAAGCGCCCCCTCCCCCGGGGCGCAGAGGTACCTGGGCTGGCCCGTGGGAACTGGCTGAGCGCCCCCCTCCCCCGGGGCGCAGAGGTACCTGGGCTGGGCTCCCCCGGGGCGCAGAGGTACCTGGGCTGGCCCGTGGGAACTGGCTGAGCGCCCCCTCCCCCGGGGCGCAGAGGTACCTGGGCTGGCCCGTGGGAACTGGCTGAGCGCCCCCCTCCCCCGGGGCGCAGAGGTACCTGGGCTGGCCCGTGGGAACTGGCTGAGCGCCCCCCTCCCCCGGGGCGCAGAGGTACCTGGGCTGGCCCGTGGGAACTGGCTGAGCGCCCCCCTCCCCCGGGGCGCAGAGGTACCTGGGCTGGGCTCCCCCGGGGCACAGCTCTGGTGCAGCAGGCGGGCCTGGATGCTCAGCTGATAGTCAATCATGGAGGCGGCGGTGGTGGTGCAGCAGCACTCTGTGCATACGGGAGGGAGGGAGTTAAAAATCACGACGTGACCCTCTCGCTTTCCAACCCGTCAGCTCCCACACGCCACCAACCCTGGGCTACAGCCTAGTCTGGGGGGGTCAATCGCCCCCACCCCCACTCCATCCAAAGCCAGTAGCCCCCTGAGGGCAGCTGGCCCCGCTGGGGTGACCCTAGGCAAGTCACGGCCTTTCTGTCCCTCAGTTTGTCCAGCTGTAAAATGGGATACGTATACCAGCTTCCTCTGTAAAGGGTGGCAGATTACAAGAGGGGTACATCGTTAGGGGTAAGAGTCGTTAAGCACTGGAACAATTCCCCACGGGGCATGGCAGATTCCCCATCGCTGGGCGCTTTTCCGTCAAGGTGGGCCGTTTTCCTAAGAGGTCAGCCCCAGGAATTACTCTGGGGACACGCTCTGGCCTGTCAGACTAGATCAGTGGGTCTCAACCAGGGCTATGCGTACCCCTGGGGGTACTCAGAGGGCTTCTCGAGATTTGCCTACTTTTACAACAGGCTCCATAAAAAGCACTAGCGAAGTCAGTACCCGCTGAGTCACACAGACAATGCCTCGTTCAAACAGATCTATCCCCATGGGGTTATTTTATAGCGATCTGGCACAACCGTGAGCATCAGCCGTTTGTCAGCACCGGTGGGGCTGGGACACTGCTGTGTTTCTATGGCTGATTTTGTCAGCAAGTGGATTTTAAGCGAGGTGAAACTTGGGGGGGACGCCAGACAAATCAGCCTCCTGAGAGGGGTCCGGCAGTCTGGGACGGTTGAGAGCCCCTGGGGTAGATGATCGGAGAGGTCCCTTCTGCTCTGAGATCTAAGCACCTCGCTAGGGGCCATTGCTCATAGGTTTGGCGAGCTTCAACTTCCAGCCCCGGCATGGCGGGAGACGCTCGCCTGCTACAGCGAAGAGCCCGGTAGCGAGTATTTGTTCCCCACGCAGGTACATCTGGGCGGGGATCGAGCCAGCGGGACCGAGCTCCTGGAGTCTCTCACCCGAAGCCCGTGAGATGATTTCCATGGCTCGCCTCTGGCCCGTTCCCTTGCGATCCTCCCCCCAAAGGGACCGGGGCGGCCCCACGCCGGGCAGGGCTCGTTTCCTGGCTTACCTGTGGCGACGATACAGTTCTCGGCGTGCGTCAGGACCTGGGGGCGGCTGCGTAGTTTGCTCTTGAAGGAGCGAGGCCGGCGGGGGGAGGCGGGCTGCAGGGCCAGCTCGGCCAGCTCGGGCTTGCTGTCTTTGAGGGCGTGTAGGCGTTTGTACAGCTCCTGCAGCTCCCGGCTCTGCTGGGCCTGGAGCGTCACCACCTCCTGGACATGTCTGCGGGGCACGGAAAGCGTCAGCTCGGTGCCCCCAGACCCAGCGGGAACGGGCTTCGGACTCAGCTGCTTCGTGGGGGGGGGCTGGGTTCCCTCCCCGGTTCTGGGAGAGGAGTGGGGTCTAGTGATTAGAGCAGCGGGCTGGGAGCCAGGACTCCTGGGTTCCCTCCCCGGCTCTGGGAGGGGAGTGGGGTCTAGTGATTAGAGCAGGGGGCTGGGAGCCAGGACTCCTGGGTTCCCTCCCCGGCTCTGGGAGGGGAGTGGGGTCTAGTGATTAGAGCAGCGGGCTGGGAGCCAGGACTCCTGGGTTTCCTCCCGGTTCTGGGAGGGGAGTGGGGTCTAGTGATTAGAGCAGCGGGCTGGGAGCCAGGACTCCTGGGTTCCCTCCCGGTTCTGGGAGGGGAGTGGTGTCTAGTGGGTTAGAGCAGGGGGGCTGGGAGCCAGGACTCCTGGGTTCTTTTCTTGGCTCTGCCACGGCCCTGGCCTATACCTCTGTTTCCCCTTGTCTGTCTCGCATATTTAGACTGTGAGCTCCTGACCCACTCTCTAGGTGTTGCGCACGCCCAGCCCAACGGGACCCCGATCCTGCCCTCTAGGCGTTAGGGGGAAAACAACGAATGGCCCTGACAATACGCTCGCGGCTGGCTCTGAAAGGACAACGCAGGACTGGAGTGAGGCACGCCGGAGTCTGCACAGAGCCTGCGCCCATCGCTCGGAGAGGTGTGAATCTGCACAGCGCCGGAGCCAGCAGCTGCCCTGCACCTCTCTCGGGGGGCCTGGCCAGCTCCACCCCCGCCAGGCGGCAGGAGAAACCCTGGGGGAGGAGAGCCCTGGTGCTTGTCCAGGTTGGAGGTCACGGTCGGGCTGCCCAGGGCCGGAGACGTCCCCCTTACTTCTCCCGCAGCCGCTGCAGCTCCACCTTCAGGTCCTCGTCCTCGAGCTCGGACTCGTCGTCGCTGCTCATGGGCGAGGAGGCCGAGTGGAAGAGGGAGCTGCGCCGCTTGGCCCCGTGGCCGGTGCGGTCCTCGGCCGGCGGGGGGCGCCGCTCCCGGCTGGACCCCAGGGTCTCCCCCGAGTCCTCGGGGCCCGGCTCGCTGTCAGAGCTGGGCTGCCTCCGGACAGGCCCCTCGGCCCACGGCTCCGTGCTGCTCCCCGTGGCCGACAGCTCCTCCAGCTCCCGCTCCGGGGTGAGGGAAGAGGCCGGGCTGGCCCATGGGAGCGACTCTCCCGGCGGGGGGGTGCCTGGCTCGTCTGTCTGAGGCTCCTCCGGCCCAACAGCGTCAGGTCCGGTGTCTGCCACACGGGGAGCTGGCTGCTGCGGCACAGAGGTGACCTGAGGCGCACAGGGATGGGCAGGGTTAGTTGGGAAGGGCAGGCCCCTGCCCTCAAGAGGTCATGCCTAGAAGTGATGGGAGGGGCTGGGAGCCAGGACTCCTGGATTCTCTCCCTGGCTCTGGGAGGGGAGCGGGGTCTGGTGGGTTACAGCCAGGGGGGCTGGGAGCTGGGTTCTCTCCCTGGCTCTGGGAGGGGAGCGGGGTCTGGTGGGTTACAGCCAGTGGGGTTGGGAGCTGGGTTCTCTCCCTGGCTCTGGGAGGGGAGTGGGGTCTGGTGGATTAGAGCGGGGGGGGCTGGGAGCCAGGACTCCTGGGTCCTCTCCCTAGCTCTGGGAGGACAGCAGGGTCTGGTGGGTTACAGCCAGTGGGGCTGGGAGCTGGGTTCTCTCCCTGGCTCTGGGAGGGGAGCGGGGTCTGGTGGATTAGAGTGGGGGGGGCTGGGAGCCAGGACTCCTGGGTTCTCTCCCTAGCTCTGGGAGGACAGCAGGGTCTGGTGGGTTACAGCCAGGGGGGCTGGGAGCTGGGTTCTCTCCCTGGCTCTGGGAGGGGAGCGGGGTCTGGTGGATTAGAGCGGGGGGGGCTGGGAGCCAGGACTCCTGGGTTCTCTCCCTAGCTCTGGGAGGGGAGCGGGGTCTGGTGGGTTACAGCCAGTGGGGCTGGGAGCTGGGTTCTCTCCCTGGCTCTGGAAGGGGAGCGGGGTCTGGTGGATTAGAGCGGGGGGGGGCTGGGAGCCAGGACTCCTGGGTTCTCTCCCCAGTTCTGGGAGGGGAGCGGGATCTGGATGATTAGAGCCAGGGGCATGGGGAGGGAGCCGAGCAGTGGCCGGCAAGACCCACCTGGAAGCGGCCTCGCTGATAGGACACCGAAGCCGACCTCCATCTCCCGCTGGCTTCATTCTCCCCGGCCTGCTCGGTGGGCTTCTCCGTCCTCGTCTCCTCTGCCTCCGCTGCCGAGGGGCGCCACAGCGGGAAGAAAAGAAGAGCAGAAACAAGGGAGGGCATCGCGGGTTGGAACAGCGCCGCGGGGGCCGCGCCTCCCAAGAGTGACGCCGCGTCCGACACCCCGCCCCCGGTGCTAGCCGGTTTTCCCCAGCCCCCTCCGCCCCCCCACCCCGAGACTTACGCTTCTAGGTGGAATGGAAAACAATGCGGGGAAGCGGGAAGGGAGCCCGAGAAAAGGAAAGCGGCGATGGCTGAGCGGGGTGAAATGGCGGGCGCGGAGGAAAGAAATCATAACGGATGCTTTACCTACGGCAGATCCCTGTCTCTAAGCACGCTACCTTGGCGGACTTTGGATCTCTTGAAAAAGCTGCTGGATTGCCGGACCCTGAGCGCCCAGCTTTTTAATTTGCGAGTCCAGGATTTCTTGCTAATAGGGTTTTTGAGACTAGGGCAAGTAAAGCTTAGGCCAAAATATCCACCTCCTGTCTGCAGATGAGCGGCTCCGGCGCTGGCCACCGCGGCGGGGCAGGCCTCGGGGTTCGGCGGGGAGGAAGGCTCCGGGGACGGCTCCTGAAGGAGACAAAGGGGAGGGAGAGAGAAAAGCGCAGCGCCTGAGTGGGACGGGGCAGCGGCAGATTCGCAAGGCAAAGGGGACCCCTGGGACCTCCCCGCATCAGACGTCCCTGAATTAACGGCTGGGTGGCCTAGAGATCCCCAGAAAACAGCCACCGGGGGAGAGGGAAGGGGGCTCGGAAACCACCATCCTGCCCCAACCCAACTTTCAAAGCCGTACCAGGCCCCCTCGCCGCGCCGCCACATGCCTCTAAAGGACTTTCCAACGGGCCGGCGCAAGGGGGCCCCGATCTCGGCCGGGGGAGGGGTTTGTGCAGCGCCTGGCACGAGGGGGGGCCCCCCGATCTCGGCCAGGGGGTCAGAACACCTGGGCCCCAACCCCCAATGCCAGCGGTGCGTCCCGGGTACCGTAATTACTGCCATACCCACCGTCCCCCCACCCCACCCCCCATACTCACGTGCAGACAGAGTTCAGTGGGCGCGACTGTAATTACGTCGGGGTCCTGTCTCCGCGCTGGCGAGCCAGGGGGCTGGCTGGCAGCCTCGGCGGGGGGCAGCGGAGACCCCTCGGAGGCGTCGGTCCCCTGGGACTCCGCCGGGCTCCCTTGCGCTTCCGCTCCCGGGGAGGGGCCGGCGGCTGGCGCTTCCGGCCCGGCACAGGACAGCGTGTCCTCGGCCGAGGAGAGTGGGGACTCCGTGCTCTGCGTGTCCTTCTGGCTCTCGGAGTAGCTGTGCTCTTGGTAGAGCAGCGTCCTTAGCTTCTCGTCCAGGGTTTTGATTCGGTTGTCGACAAAATCCATCTTGGGCGGCCCCTCGCCGTCAGATTCTGGCACCGAGGGGGGCAGCGGGGCCGGTTCCGAGCCGGGCGTCTGCGCCTGCCCGGCCTTGGCGCTCGGAGAGGCGTCTCCTTCTTGCGGAGGCTGCCGGGACTGGCGCTCAGACGCCGGGACCTCGGTCAGGGGGGGCGGCTCGCCAGCGGGGGCCAACGCCAAGCCGCCAGGCCGGTCGCCAGGCTGCGGGCCGGGGGGCTCTCCGGTCTCCGGCCTGGCCCAGCTGTCGTTGGCAGACAGAGGTGCTAGCGTCTCTGCGTCTCCTTCCGCCAGCCGCTCCGGTTTCGAGCTGTCCTGTGGGCTGGCATTGGGACCCTGGCTCTCAGCAGCCAGCGGCCCACCCTGGGGGTACGTCTCCTTAGCATTCTCCTTGTCCGGACCTGTAACGACCGCCGGGGGGGGAACGTTACACCCCGCCCGAGACGCTGAGCAGGGATCTCGGCCCCGAGCAGACATGTGTGTCTGTCATCATCAGTGGGGGGGTCTCCCCAAACTAAGGGCCTAAGAGGGAGGGGCTGGAAGGTGAAGGCAGCTGCTGGGGATGTCTGTGGACCCCCTGCCACGGAAGGATCTTCATAGAGACCCAGTTCTCAGCAGACTCAGGCTGTGTGACTATCAGTCACACTAACAGCGGTTCACACCTCTCTGAGCGACTGGCTCAGGCTCTCTGCAGACTCAGGCTGCGTGACTATCAGTCACACTAACAGCGGTTCACACCTCTCTGAGCGACTGGCTCAGGCTCTCTGCAGACTCAGGCTGCGTGACTATCAGTCACACTAACAGCGGTTCACACCTCTCTGAGCGACTGGCTCAGGCTCTCTGCAGACTCAGGCTGCGTGACTATCAGTCACACTAACAGCGGTTCACACCTCTCTGAGCGACTGGCTCAGGCTCTCTGCAGACTCAGGCTGCGTGACTATCAGTCACACTAACAGCGGTTCACACCTCTCTGAGCGACTGGCTCAGGCTCTCAGCAGACTCAGGCTGCGTGACTATCAGTCACACTAACAGCGGTTCACACCTCTCTGAGCGACTGGCTCAGGCTCTCTGCAGACTCAGGCTGCGTGACTATCAGTCACACTAACAGCGGTTCACACCTCTCTGAGCGACTGGCTCAGGCTCTCAGCAGACTCAGGCTGCGTGACTATCAGTCACACTAACAGCGGTTCACACCTCTCTGAGCGACTGGCTCAGGCTCTCAGCAGACTCAGGCAATATCACCGAGTCAGGTCACATTCGGGGCAATTCCCCCTTCTCAGGGGAGAAAGACCCACCGGCCAGGCATGCAGACGGCGGATTCTCTGGACTGTCTCAGAGCATTAGCCCACCCTGTCCAGTGCCCCATCTTACCCCAAGCTGAGACCAGGCTCCAAACCTGGGCCCTTCACCTGAGCCCCACTGCGTAGGCTGCAAAGGCTTGTGCCAAAGCTAAGAGAAAGCCTCTGGCTGGTTTTGATTCAGGCCTTCGCTCGACATTGTTCGGTTCCCTCTGCTCTCTGACCTCCCGTCACCCACGGTGGAAGTCTCCACTCACCAGTCACAGCCGGCGTCTGCCCCTCTCTGTTCCTTATCGTCTGATTGATGCAGAATCGCCAGCGGCCGACTGGAGAGGACTGAGGAGCGCACTCGTCTGGGGAAAGACGAAAGGGGAAGCGTCGCTCGGACCTGCCAGCAGGTAAGTCGCTAGTGGAAGTCTAGTGCATTTCTGTCCTAGCTTATCGGCCGGCCAAAGCACACCCCCACCCCCACCCTGTGGGTCTGGTTCTGCCTTGGAAATATCAGACGCGTGGGTCATGCACCAAACGGCTCATGTCCGCAGGGCAGAGGGACGCCGAGGCTAAGCGACCTGCTTTGCTTGGCGCGAGTGTCGCTTGCTGAATCGGCCCTAACGGGCTGGTTTAAATAACACGTGCGGTTGCTGTGTAGGTCGACGGTGCTGTTTTGTACCGTGCTGAAGGACAGACTTCAAAGGAAGTGAATTCAAACAATGAAATCCACGACAATGTCCCGGTAGCGTGAAAAGCAAGGACATCTCTACATTAACGGAGTCACAGATTCATACGTTCCGAGGCCAGAAGGGAGCATGGTGATCGTCCCACCTGGCCCCCGCCAGAGCACAGGCCAGAGAACGGCCCCAGAAAACTTCCGAGGGCAAATCTTTCAGGAAAACATCCCATCTTGATTTAAACAGGGTCAGTGATGGAGAATCCGCCATGACCCTTGGGAAATGGTTGCAGTGGTTAACGACTCTCAACGTTAAAACACGCCTCGTTTCCAGTCTGATTTCGTCTGGCTTCAACCTCTACCCATTGGATGGTGTTAGACCTTTCTCTGCTCGACTGAAGAGCTAGGGTGACCAGACAGCAAGTATGAAAAATCGGGACAGGGGGTGGGGGGGTAATAGGAGCCTATATAAGAAAAAGACCCAAAAATCGGGACTGTCCCTATAAAATCGGGACATCTGGTCACCCAACCACCCGTTATTAAATATCTGTTCCCGATGTAGATATTTACACACTGGGATCAAGTCACCCCTTCACCTTCTCTTTGGTAAGCTAAATACATTGAGCTCCTTGAGTTAATCCCAAAATCCCCAAGGTCATTATGCGCCCCAGAGAGAATCAGCATGAAACAGAGAAACATGAAAACTGGCCCCGCTATTATGAATCTCACACCAGAATAACAGGTTGATCTTGCAATCGCTAGCAAGGTCTGCGAATCGGTGACAGCATGTCCCCCTCTCAAAAAAAATGTGGGAGGAGGGTGGAGAAAGCAGGGGGTCAATAAGATGCATTTAAACAGAGAACCCAGTGTGGTCTCCCTTATTTCCAGCTCTCCAGGGCTCAAAGCCAAGCCAACACCCCCGTGTTTCAAGGTTCTTTAAAGGTACTTACTGCCGGTCTGAGTGGAGGCAGGGTTTATCTGAACTTGCTCGGACGATCCTGTCTGAAATAAAAACCGACAGGTCAATAAACAATGAAGCTTTGGAGGTGCCCACATAGCCGAGAAGGCATGCTCGAGATAAAGCACCGTTCTTACTTGGCTGCTGTTGGACTCGGAGGGAATGGAATCGTTGCCAGATACTCGCTCTTCCACCGGCAGGCTTCGGAGGATCTCCTGAGCTTGGCACACGATGGATCTCAGCTCCTCCACAAACTTCTCCTTCTCGCTCTCCAGCACAAAGTTATCTTCGACCTGATTGGGGCGGGGGGAAACCAACAGTTCAATCAGCGTTTCCCAAAGCGTGGGACTCGACAGCCAGGGGATTGGACAAGTACCCGAATCGTTCAGCAGATATTCAGCTTTCGCTTATTACAAAAGGAAGTCTCTCTAACTCGTATTCCTGCAAAGGAAACTTTGATAACATGCCCCGAGTCTGCCTGACACAACAGTGCTTGCCTGAGTCTGCAGAGAGCCTGAGCCGATTGCTTTAGCTATCTCAGTTTCCCAGTGACAATACCTTGACGCATTTCGCTGCTGCTCCAAGCACGTTAGGAAAGAGAGGAACAGCTCATATTGGGAGCGATGCCGGCAGACAGCAGTTTGAAAAAGTGCTGGCTAGCCAAAAAAAGAGAAGAGCCCTGACGTGGCAGGAGAGGAATTGTGGGAATTTGTGGGTTTGACTCCCAGCTCTCAGAACTCCAGGGTCGCACAATGCACAGCAAGAGAATCCCAGAATGCACAGAGCCCAACAGCGAGGCAAAGCACCATGGGATCCCTGCCTAGAATCCATAGAGTCCAACGACTACCCCCCCACACCCCAATTTTGTGAATCTAGCCCTTTAACAACGCCCCAAACTGATGATGTTGATTCGCTGACATTTTTCGTAATTTTCAGATTCGGCCTGACCCGCTTTTTTGGAACGAGCCACGACAATCAGCGAGATGTAGCAAAACCAAGCCCTAGATGGGTTATCCAAGTCTATGGCGGCTCTGGGAACCGAACCGTCAGCTCCCAAGCCCTAGGGTAGGGCCCTCATCACCCTCTCCCCAGATCATCTGCTCCACACCTTGGAAAATCAGCCCAGATGTGACACAGAGCCCCGGTGAGAACCTCAAAGCTCACAGGCATGGCGACAACGCGCTAGACCAATCTCCCACCGGAGTGCAGCGTCTGAGCTGCCCAGGATGGTAGAAAGACGCTCACAAAGGAAGTCCAAAGGGTTCGGGTGTCTGCATGGAAGGAAAATTCGTTGTCTCCCTATAGGGAATTGCATTCTGTAACCTGTTTCTTTTGAGTGTACTAAGCTTAGCTGGCGTGCTTTGTTTTATTTGCTCAGTAATCTGCTTTGTTCTGCTTGCTGTCCCGGTAGTTAATAAATGTATTTCTTGTTTATTTCAAAACCCAGTTTGTGCAATTCATATCGGGGGCGGGCGGAAGAAGCTGTGCATCTCTCTCCACGTTGAAGGAGAGGGCCAATTTTGATGAGCTTGCGCTGTGCAGATCTTTCTATACAGCGCAAGTCAATATTATCTGGTGCACTTGAGTGCTGAGCAATTTCCAGCTGATTTCAGCGTCTGTGTCTTTCTGCATCTGGGCGTGTCCCAACCTGTGTGTGCTAGAGGAGGCTTAAGGGCCTGGCATAGCAGGACAGGATGAGGGAGGCCAGGCTGGTGGAAAGGGTGGGCTCAGTGAAATCCCAATATATCAGGTGGCATCCCAGAAGGGGGGTCCAACCTGTCACCGTGGGCACCAGAACTGAATGCAGCATTCCAGCAGCGGTCGCACCAGGGCCAAATCCGGGGGTAAAAGAACCTCTCTGCTCCTATTCGAGATTCCCGTTATGCCGCCCAGCATCGCATTAGCCCTTTTGGCCCCGGGGTCGCACTGGCAGCTCGTGTTCGGCCGATTCTCCCCCCACGAGCCCCAAATCTTTTCCAGAGTCGCTGCTCCCCAGGAGTGGGTCCCAGCAAGCCGCTGGGGAAACTCACCATGTAATCAGCAATATCCTCAGGCGCGTCTCCATCGGCATCAAACTTGAAGGTGACCATCTTGTTGTTGTGGGTCTCCAGCTGGCACTCAACCATGTTATCCCCGGCCGCGGACACCTGGGGACATAAGCAGAACGGCTGTGGATCAGGCTCCAAGAGAGCCATGAGAAATCGGGGCGGACATGGAGGAGACAGCAAGCCCTTCCTACCGTCTGATGGGGCTTTGAAGGAGGGGCTCATGTGACGTTCAGGCCCTGCCAAGGAGGGGGAAAGCAGCACAGTCCTGCTTCAACTCCACTGCCAGCCTCCTGCGCGTGGGCACCGTCACACCAGCGTAAAGGCCAGTCCCAGTGAGACCAGCGTCAATCAGACGGACCCATTTCAGGCCTCGGGAGACTACACTGTTGTGAGGACGAGAACGGCCAAGGCCCGAGGGACAGCAGGGAACTGATAAGGTGAGCTGTGGCTGGGTGATCTCAGGAAGGTGAGCCCACCCGCCCACCCCCACCTTCCAGAGGAAAGCGACCTCCCAGCTCCCAAATCACCCCTCACCGCCCAAAAAACCCCAGCCACAGCAAACTCAGGACAAAACCTGGGAAGTCAAAAATTCAAAAGCACCGAAGTGACTTAGGAACCTGCCTTCAAAACACACAGATTCACACAGCCCAAGGCCAGAAGGGAGCATTGTGATCGTCTGGTCCGCCCCGCTGGATAACACAAGCCCGGGTTGAACTGGAGCAGAGCCCAGCTCGCCTGCGAGCGAGATTCCCCACACCTCTCGGTGAGATGTCCCAGCGGTTCACTCCCCTCGCTGTTAAACATCGGCACCTTATTTCCTGTCTGAATTGAGCCTGAGGAGCCCAATATTAAATAGTTGTTCCCCACCTAGATACTTCTAGACTGCGGTCAGGTCAATTTCTCCACGCAGAGACGCTTGGAGGAACCAGGCGGCCCATGAGGACACAGGGCTGAGGAATGTCGGGTCTCCGCTGGGTTCTAATCCATTCCCGCGGCGAAAGGTCAGCTGCCCTGAGCCACCGGCTGAATGCTCCCGGAGCCCGGCTCCCCCCCACACCCCTCACCACTACCAACCTGCAGGACAGTGAGCTGGAATTTGGTCCCTTTGTCCGGCCGGGGGCAGGACGCCCGCCTCTGTTTACTTCTGTCTTGTTTGCCGTTGCCGCTCATGGGCTCGGGTGCATTGGAGGTTTCCTTCAGAGCGGCCAGCTCGGGATTGAGCCTGGGAGCAGAGCAGGGAGAGAAGAAAAGCGTGAACAGATGAGCTCTCGGAATGGGGCTCGCTGCGGCAAACTGGATCAGTCAATCTGCCCCCAGGGGAAGATACGGGCTGATGCATTTAGTTCCCCGCCCAAAGTCTTGATTGTTTATTTGGTGTTTCCTGTCATGGCCTCTCCTGGAGTCTTGTGGCAGTGAGTTCCGCAGGCCGAGAGGGGAGGGGAAATCGAATCACTTCAGTCGGCCACAGCTGTGGAAGGCTCAGCCTCCTCAGAGGGGTTAGACAAGCAGCGGGACAGGGACAGGACTGTGTGTCTATCTCGATACCATCCCTCGCTGTGGTGGGACGTGAGCTGCGAGAAATAAATCAAAGGGGATTCTTTTACGGAGGTTTCTGGGACCCAGCGGTCCTCCAGCTGCCAGGATGGCCGGCCGACTGTCGAGGCGGCCACTTGATGGGGCTCACGTGTGCTCCTGCCACCCCCCCCAGACAGGCACAGCACACGGGCAGAAAGAGTGGATTTTTCACCGGGCTCCGCCACCCCCTGCGTTCCCATGCTCTCAATTAACGAGGAAGGAGACTCACCCTTGCAGCAAGTCTGGCTTTGGAGCAGCTACTTGGGGCTCAGTCACCGAGGCAGGCTGGGAAACCTGCCAGGAAACAGAGTTGTGAAACGAGTGAATGTCAGTCCTTCTGCTAGACCCACTGCGAGAGGAGGTGTTAGAGGAGCAGTGGGTCTAGCCCCAGGGACAGTACGATGGGGCGCGCGGCTGGACAAAGACCAGAAGAACTTAAGACAGAGCTAAAGGGCAGAGTCGGCACAAGGGCTACCCGGATCAGGGATCAAGTCAGGCTGGAAATTAGAACTCGGGGGGGGACTGAACGTGGCTTCAGAGCAGAGGAGCAGGTTACCGCCGGGCCGCGGGAGAATGAGACGCACTTGCCGGGCTCTCACAAAGCTAGAATTTCCCTCCGGGAGCAAGCAGCAGCAGCCAGGTTACTGAACGCTGATGCTTAGGTACGAGGTTGGTGGGTTTTCAACCCCAGCTGTTGCGAGGGAGGAAAAGCGGCGAGGTTTGGAAGAGAGCCGCAGCGCCTTCCAAACGGGGCTAGGAAAAGCAACCGGGATGGCCAGCTATTCCCAGGCGAAGGGAGCATGGGGGGTGAAAGAGTGACCCAGTGCTGAACACAGGAGGGACAGCTGGTGACACCAGTCAGAGGATGACCCCACGAGAAACCATTCTCCGGGACAGTGGCTGAACCTGGGGATTGGACGGAAACTCAGAAAGGGCCACCCGCCAGGGAGGAGGCTTTTGGAGTCCATCAGGGACCTTCGGGCCTGTCTAGGGCAGGAAACTGACCGGCAAAATCTCAACTGGAAAAAGGCTTCCAAAATAAGAGCGTTGCCCCTGGTGTCACGCCAATGGTGGAATTCCCCCGGCACTTCCCCATGTCACCGAGCCGTCGGACACAGCAGGGACTGCTCGCAAGCTCAGCCTTGCTTCTTCACGCTGCCCCGGGAGTTCATAGATCCCAGAGACCTGCCCCACAATCCTTCCTTCTGACCTACAGCCGAGCTTTTCTACAAACCTCCCATCTCGGTTTTTAAATGGCCAGTGACGGAGAATCCACCATGACCCTCGGTAAACTGTTCCACTGGTTAATTAAGCTCCCCGCCTTATTGCTCGTTTGAGTAAGTCTAGCGTCAACGGCCGGCAGTTAGACCTGAAGAGCCCATTATTAAATATTTGTTCCTCCAGCTGACACGTCTAGGCTGTGCCTCTCCCCCCGCTCGAGTTCCCGGCCCGGCCCGTCACATACCTGCTCCAGGCCCGGCCCGTGCTGTGGGGGCGGCTGGGGGCTCAGGGCGGGCTGCGGGGAGGCGGGGAGCAGAGGGCTGGCTGCCGGACTCTGGTACGCCCCCGACTCTGCCGCTAACAGGACGTAGGCTGGCTGCTGGGCTCCGTAGGCTTGTTCCGAGGACGGCGGCTGCAGGGTCTGTAGCAAGGCGGGGGCCGTGGCCAGGAGCGGCTGCGGCTGGAGGGGAGCCTGCTGGGGGAGCGGCTGCATCGGGGGGGACGCGAAAGCCGAGGGCGGCGGCGGGAGGAACGGGCCCGCCGGCAGCGCTGCCTGTTGCCCTTCGCCCGGCCCCGAGCTGCTGCCGTCCTGCTGGGAGAGCGTCGGGGGCATCTGCTCTGCGCCGGCCTCCTGGCTCAGCGCCCCGGGAGACGGCCCGAAGGCTGGCTGCTGCGGGTCTGCCAGCTGGCTCAGGAACGCCACCGGGTAGAGGGGCTGAAGCGGGTACCCCGGCGGCTCCGGGTAGGCGTACACCACCGGCTCTGCCGGCTGGGCTGGGTAGGGGGGCTGCTCAGTGTAAGGAGCCTGCAGCGGGTACGCGGGCTGCTGCAGCGGGTACGCGGGCTGCTGCAGCGAGTACGTGGGCTGCTCCGGGGCCGGGACAGGACACACGTGTTCCACCTGCTGCTCCGGCTCCTCCACCAGCAACCCCGGCGGCTGCTCGAGGGCACCCGCGTGCAGCACAAACTGCGGGTAACCCGGCGGCAGCTGCAGCTGCACGGGCTGCGCTGGCTGGGCCAGGGAAGGCTGCAGTAAGGAGTCTGGCTGAATCACGGCGTACTGCTGCGGCAGCTGCATGGCGGGAACCTGCGGCGGCGGCTGCATGGCGGGAACCTGCGGCGGTGGCTGCATGGCGGGAACCTGCTGCATGGGAGCAGACTGTTGAGGAATTTGCTCCAGTTGCTGCATGGACACCACCTGCGGCGGCGGCTGCATAGGCGCAACCTGCGGCGGCGGCTGCATGGCAGGAACCTGCTGCATGGGAGCAGACTGTTGAGGAATTTGCTGCAGCTGCTGCATGGGCACCACCTGCTGGGGCAGCTGCATGGCAGGAACCTGCTGCATGGGTGCAGTCTGTTGGGGCATTTGCTCCGGTTGCTGCATGGACACCACCTGCGGCGGCGGCTGCATGGGCGCAGTCTGTTGAGGGATTTGCTGCATCGACGCAACCTGCGGCGGCGGCTGCATGGCGGGAACCTGCTGCATTGGTGCACCGTGCTGCATGGCGGGAATCTGCTGCACGGGTGCAGTCTGCTGAGGAATTTGCTGCGGCTGCTGCCCCGCCACGGACGCAGGCAGGAGCTGGGTCATCCCCTGCGCGTTGCCAACAAACTGGGCCGAGGGCTGGTTCTGCGGTGCCAGGCTGTGGCCGAGGCTCAGGAAGCCCGACGCCGGGTCGAGCTCGGCTGCAGCGGCGGCGGCCGTCTGACTCCCGGCCCTGGCGGTGGAGTCCAGCTGCACGCTGGCCGCCGGCAGGGCCTGGGGAGAGGCAGCTGTCAGGATGGCCTGGGGCACCGCCATGACCGACGGCTCCAGCGCCTGCCCCTCGGCCCCGTAGGGCAGCTGAGACTCGAGGTGCTGGTGGCAAAGGAAACACGGGGGTTACAGGGGCGGAAACACAAACTAATCACTCCCCACCCCCACCCAAAAAACCCTAGGCTCTGCCCACGTACGCACTAATGCATTCTGGGAAAAGCCATGGGAGCGGATACCCCATAGAGCAGTAGGAGGGCATTCCCCGAGCGCCTCCAGCAGCAATGCATTCTGGGGGTGAGACAGGCAACATCAAGGGCTGGGGGGCTGGGGGGACCCTTCTGCTAGACGTTGTCTGGTTCAACATCTTCAGTTTACCAAAGCCAACGGCTCAGGCCCCCAGCCAGAAACCCGGGGACAGGAACGGCTGCCCGGGGCTGCCCGGAAACTGGATTCAGCTGAGTCCTGCTCAAATGCCTCGGATCTCTCATAGTAATGGGGCTCTCTCTTCGGATCCCCTTGCACTGATCCTCCAACACATGTCCGGCCGCTGGGCCAATTATATTCCCCCCAAAGAAGTTGCTTTTGGTCTGCTTGCCTGGGGGACTGGCCCAGCGCCCCGGAGGCTCCCATCTTGGCTAAGCAGGGTGGAAGCGGTGCTGGGACAGGACTTCCCTGCCCACGAAAACGCCAAGTGGACGAGGAGGCTTTGCTAGTACTAAGCCGAAGCAGGAACGACTGGGGACGGCCTCTCCCGTGTCTGTTTAACGACAATCGGGGCTGGTCAGGAATTTCCCCACAAATTTTGCCAGATTCAGGGAAACTCAAACTTTCCGAGGGGAAGGTCCCTCGGGGCCCGACAGAGCCCCACCCCAGAATAGCCAGCAGCCCCGTGGGGAGGGGATCACCTGAACCAGGAAGAACTTGACCCTGGAGTTCACACATCCCTGGTCAGTGCCTTTCCCGCCTGCCAAGGATTCCTCTGCGCCAGCCACCCCTCGTGTGCCAGTCACGCCACGCAGAGCACCACAGACGTACCATTATCTGCGGGAACTGCGGGACCGCGCCAGGCGAGACCTGAGGCTGGGGAGCTGCCGGTGGAGCTAAGCTGTGGGTGGGTAGAGCTGGGGGTAAGATCTGCGGGTGGCCCAGGTTCTGCTGCTGCACCTGCTTAATTAACGACGGTCACGAACAAAGAAGCTCGTTAATGACAAAGCACCTCCGGACCCCACCTGTGCCGTCCCCGTCTGAAATCTGCTGCACCCTCCTCGCTGGGTCTCTTAGACACTTGGCTCCCCTTTTAGGAGACGTCTACACTGTACACCAAGCTGGGATCTGCAGGACGTGGCTTGTGGACTCGGTGCGTCCAGGCCCCTGCTTGTGCGTCCGCACTGCCTTGGCAGCCCGGGTTTACAACTGAGCTAATGCGAAGGATCCGGCCTGACCCACCCCACTAGCAGGATCCTACGGCCCGAGCCCTGAGCTTTGGCTGACCCGAGCCAGACTGGTCTGCGTGTGGACGGAAGCAGCGCTTGGGCTCAGCCCTGGCTCAGAGCCTGGGTTTGGTGCAGATGGCGAGCCTGGGTTTGGGCGAGTCCCCGACGCCCTGCCCCGCAGGACACATTGTGGCTTTAAACGTGATGGGAGGCGGTTCAGTAACGAACCAGGGGTACCTCGCACCAAAGGTAATGGTTAGCCTCCAACCCTGCCCCCTGCAACACCCTCAACTCTGACCCACTCCCCAAAACTCCCCAACTCTGATCCCCATCCCCCCATCCTCACGGCACCCCCAACCCTGTCCCCTGCGTTCCCCACTCATGGCCCCTCACGACCCAGGAGCCGGATCCTAGGACACTGCTAGGAGGGTGGGTCAGAGCCCGAGTCCCAGTGAGCCAGCGCTGAGAACAGCAGTGTAGATGCTCCGAAGCCCGGCAAAGTGAGTGGGACTCAGAGCCCAAGCGGGACTGTCTACACTGCCATTTGTAACACCGCAGCACCAGCCCGAGTCTTTCAACCCTGGCTCTGGGATTCGCTGCAGCGGGCTTGGGAGACGTACCTTTAATGGCCTGGCCTGTGGGCCTTGCTCAGAGTCAGCAGATTTGGGGTAGGGAGGGGATTTCCCCCAGGCCAGATGGGCAGGGTTTTGGGGGCATGGGACAATCCGGGCGCTGGAGACACCGTTCTGTGGTCTTAGGCGCTGCGCGTGGCTAAGGACGCCCGTGGTGTACCGTACAGTCACTGACCCTAGGCCGACGGCTGGTGATCCGAGGAGGCGCCTTACCCCGGCAATCTGCTGATAGTGTCCCATCAGCGGCTGCGACGGGTAGAGATGTCCCTGAAGGCCGGCTTCCACCGGTGGGAGGATAGAGGCCTGCGGGGGGCCGCCCATCACCTGCTCCGAGTACGCCAGGCTGTGCTGTCTGGGGGCATCCGAGAGAATCACCGACCCGGCGCTCTTCTCCGCCAGGCTCTCGGCTGTATGGGGAGGCAGGAAAGCCCTGTCAGGCACTCAGAGCACTGGCAGGCGCGTCCTTTCCTAGCAAGTGCAAACAGGGTGGGGAGGACACGGGAACCAAAGACCCACTAGGTCCCGCTCCAGACCTACGTCCTCCTCCCCAACACCACCAAGGTCCTGGGAAGATGTGCCCCTGAGACCGGCACTGGCAGGATCACTGGGCAGGGACTAGAAGCCGGGTGTCCTGGGCCCCCGGGCACTTCGCTATCCACTAGGCCGCACTGCCTATAGACTCACATCGAAGGCTGCTCAGCGAGGTCAGAATGACAGTAAACGATGGGTGCACGGAAAAACTGGGGCAATTATTATCCAAGAGGTGCCAACTGCCCCAATCAATCTCTGCCCCTCCGAAACACCTCCCTGCCACCCTGAGGAAGGGGCGGGGCTGCAGCGGCGCGGGGGCCTAGTCACAGTTTAGGGAGGTGCGGAGCCGGAGCGCACCATCATCAGGAGGTGGGGAGAGACCCTGACACCCCTCCTGCCTCGTTATCGCCGTTGTGATGGGTTAGCCCCACCTGGGACTACAGATCACCCCAAGGCCCCTCACTCCTCTCCCTCAGGCCCGGGCTACCACCAAAGAGGAGCTCCACCAGTGCGCCCTGCTAGCGTGAATGGGCCCCAGCAAGGCCTGCGATGGCTCAAAGGGGGAGGCAGCTGTGTTCTGAGAGGGGTTTTTTCACCTTCCCCCGAAGCATCAGGGATCAGCCTCAGCTGGAGAGGGGACACCGGACTGGGGGGGGCTCTTTGCAGCTGCCCGGTTGGCGGGTCTGGCTCCCAGGCTCGGGGTGGCCAGACGTGGGATGGGGGAGGCAGGGACGTAGTGATCCCTCTGCAGCATGGGATCATCGGGGCACGTCTCCGCGAATCGATTCCCTTCCACAGCAGGTGAGTGGGTGACGTTTCTGTCTCTCCCACGGAGACTAAAGGGGGAAGGGGGCTGGTGAAATGGACTAGCCACCCCTGTCGCTCCACGTACCCGCCAAGGAAGACTGGTGCTGACTCTGCTGTAGAAGCTGCTGCCGGACGTGCTGGTCCACCTCCGTCTCCTCCCACTCGGTGCCCCCCGGGCCAGTCAGCGAGACGCCCTGGGACAGCAGGGCCCCGCCGGCTAACTTGCACTGGGCCTCCCTCTGTTCCTCCAGGCAGCTGGCTTGCCGCCGCTCTCGGGTCTTCTTGATCAGGGCCACACGGTCCCGGATGGACTTGGCCACAGCTTTGGAGTCGCTTTCGTGGAAGAATCCGGATTTCACCTGCAGAAGGGCGATCAAGATGGGAAAGACGAGGAATCGCGCCTGCTCTCCAGATACCTCGCGAAGGCCTCTCTCGCTTGTTAACCAAAATCACACAGCTCTTAGCTCCCCACCCTTTTACTGGAGGACTCCTTGGAGGGCTCAGAGATGTGGATCCACCACTCTCCCCGTCCTCAGGCAAGAGGCATTGCTGACTCGCATGATATCGGACCCCTGACGGAACCAGCATTTCACCTGGATGTTTCTTCATAAAGACCCAGCTCCCCATGTGATTTGGGGAGAATGTCACCTTTCTTTTTACAAGAAAAACTTTCTAGCCCTCGGCACTGAGGAGAAAAATCTTGCAAATGGGACCTTCTAAAGGCTCAAAAGCTAGAAAACAAATATCAAGACCCCACATTTCAAAAGAGATTTTTCAAGCCACATCTCACGATTTTGGGGTGAGGCCTAATTTATAATTTCAGAACATTTGGGGCTGGCAACACTATCTTTAACAGAGGCCTTGTCGACGCACATTCAGCCAATTGGTTGAGGGAAAGCGCACTTATCTTGGCTTAGTTTAAACCTCTTCCCAAGTGACCTAAAAAAAAAAAAGCCCAGTCTGTAGCCAGCACGGCCTTGTGTGTGGATTCTCCTGTTTCAGTTTAACTAAGTGTATGTCTTGGCTGCAGTCGCAAAGTGTGATTGCCGCATACCTGAGCTAGCTTTGATACTGCAGCGTAAACATGCCCTGAGTGGGTTTAAATTCACATCGTGTTACACCTGTGACAGATGCAAGGCCTTGGAGGAGTGGAAATGTCCGAGTCAATCCCAAAGCGCTGGGCGGTAGGGGATATTCGTAGGATGTTGTATCGACAAGCAGCCTATGTACCTTTGTGTTCCTGATCCTCCGGACCCGGGAATCACTAGCAGGGTGATTAAAGCAAATTCCCAGTGCCGGTTATATAGATACCCAGCACTTTGATGCTCTGCATCTCTTGGAGAGGCAAAGACCTAGGAGATGTCCCCAGCCTGAGCTGGCTTAGAGACAAAGTCGCTCCCCAATGAGGCTCTGCCAGACCTCCCTTGGCCCACCAGGACTCCACGCGGACAGCCACTGGGTGAGCGCGTCGGCTGCTTGTGGCTTCGTGAGAGAGGTTCTCTCTAACGTTCCAAGCCAATCCCCAGGGTGCTTTGCCTCAGCAGACATGGCCAGAGACAGCAGGATCGCCAGTGTCGGCATTAGAGAGATGTTAATAAAGTTTCAAACAGTCAGAATTTAAAAAAAAATAAAAATGGTTCCCACTTCTCAACCAGTCATACACTTCCCTGATGGCACGAACCCGGCTGGATCTCCATCCTCCCTAGAGTCGCCCAGGAAGGACAGGCGAGACACGGCTTCGTCATGGAGAATACAAGCAGAGCCGAACAACAGGAACGCTCCCAGGCCTTCTAGTTATTTACGTGTACTCAAAAAGCGGCTGGATCCCCTCCAGCCCGACTGTGCAAACAGCGAGAGACAGCCCCCGCCCCGAAGACCTCCCACCTCGAAAAAGGGAGGGAGGAGAGACAGCGGCACGGGGAGCTGAAGGCAGGAGGTGTCCGTGCGACGCGCTCACCATCTCGCACGCCACTTCCTCGGGCACGTCCAACTCCAGGTTGAAACTAAACTCGATGGCTTCGTTGTCCTTGTGCTTCCCCTTCAGCTTCTTGGGGTCTTCCACCCACAGCCTCAAGGCCAGAGAAGAGCTCAGCCCGTCGTCGTCCTCCGCCAGCTCCACCCGCAGCCCCGTGTCCTCCGCGAAGAAGGCGTGGTTCAAAAGGTCTTTGATGGACAACCTGGTGGTGAGAGGTAGGGGGGGAGGGTGGATCAGGGTCCCATCGCCAACAGGATATTGACAACCTGGTCAGTGACCACCTCAGCCTTCCCTGTAATCCGCATGGGACACAATTTCTAGCCTCTTTGGGGCCGCGAGTTACAGATGCTCCACCCCTTTCTGTCCCCGCCCCGGTACCCGGGTAAAGCACAGAACCACTCAGCCAACTGCGGGGGGATGTGGGGGGGGTCTGAGTGTGGCCTCAGATGCTTTGCTGAACTGGAGCCAGAGCACTCGAGTGATCTGCCTCAGGGTCACAGAGCAAATCACCAGCAGAACCAGAACCCAGGCGTCCTGGCTCCCAGACCCCGCTGCTCTAACCCACTGGACCCCACTCCTCTCCCCAGAGCCGGGAGAGAACCCAGGAGTCCTGGCTCCCAGCCCCCCGCTGCTCTAAGCACTGCACCCCCCACACCAGGTGCAGGTAACAGAATCGAGACGTCCTAATTCATCTCTACACGGCACTGCCACTGTGGTCGGGTGATCCCGCAGCTTTTCCTTTTAAACTTTATTTCCAACAGGCCGTTGGCCCCCACGCGCAGTACGGCAGCTGCTCGGCCGCTGACTCAGGAAAGCTCGGGAGCTCGCGCGTCGCTTGGAGCCCGCGCTGAAGTCCCGGGAACGTCCCAAATCGGACGCGGGAGGCGCCTGCGACGGGGATCTCTGAGCCGGTGCCTCGTCAGGGGACCCACCTTTCGGATTTGTTCTGCCGGATGCACCCCTCGATGATCTCCTTCACCTCCGGGTCAGTCACCTTGTTGAAACTGGCGGGTTTAATGCCCTGGAAGAGAAGGGAATGGTTATGGCGTGCCGGGCTGGGAGCAGGGCTTCTATGACCATCTGCCTCCGCACACAGAAGTGTCGTAGATCCCCTGGGTCGTGTTAGATCTTTCTCTGCCAGACGGAAGAGCCCGTGCGTAACTTTGGGGCCCTACGTCGGCACTTACGCGACCGAGTATCCCCAGCCCCTTCTCACGGTTAAGCCCCATAGATGGAGCTCCTTGAATCTCTCACTTCCAACCCTTCAGTCATTCTGGTGGCTCTTCTCTGAGCCCTCCCTGATTCATCCACGTCCACCAGACCTGGACACAGGATCCCAGCAGCGGCCGCACCAGTGGTAACAGAAACTTCTCGCAAACGACTCCTTTGGCCGCTTGTTCCAGGGGGCAGTCGCCCTCACTGGTAAAACGTGCAACATTTGCAACTGTGTCTGGCTTCAGCTCCCAGCCCCTTGGGTCTTGTTCTCCGCTAGCTCAAAGAACCTTTCGTATCTAGGCTTTTCTCCCCAGGAAGGTACTCACACATGGGAATGGAGTCACCTGGCACTCTTCCTCTTGAGGAGCTAAGCTCTCCTTCCCTCTCTGACTGTGAAGCATTTCTTCCAGCCCCCCAATGGTTTGCTGCACCCGCTCCAATTCCTCAACATCCTTTTTAAAAATGGGGACACTGAAACTGTATGTATCGTTCCAGCGTCGGGCTCACCGATGCTGCATACAGAGGTGAAATCACCTCTCCTGTAGACTGAGACAGACCCATCTCCCATCCTGCCATCAGATAATCTAGCCTGACCTTCTGTACAGCACAGGCTGTAGAATTACATCCAGTTACTCCTGCCGTGAGCCCAATAATGGATGTTTAATAACTAGCTATAATACAATGACGGTACTGGTACAGCTAAAGTGGGACTCCAATGACTGCTATTCCATAGGGGAAATCACATGTATATTATATCTGTGCCGCTACCTCAATCAACCAACCTTCTAAATCTCATCAAGAATAAAACCAGCTTTGTTCCACAAGCCCTATTGTCCATAAAACCACAGGGCCCGGCACTAATTATATTCCGATCCTTTCATTCTTTATCGACTGAATCCCGTATCAGGGACCGATGCCAGGCTAATGTTACCCAGGTCATCCCACTGGTTCCTCTGGAATATCCGCTCGACATCAGCACTTTCTCAGTCTTCCTGAGCTTCCCTGCCATTCCCAAACTGGAGGACGTGTCTAGTGGAGTCAGTCCCAGGGCCAGGGCTATGCAAGACTGTCATTAATAACACGGATAACAAGTGGAGAGCGTGTTTATAAAACCTGTGGATGACACCAGCCAGGGAGGGGTTGTTGGCACTTTGGAGGGCAGAATTAGAATTCAAAACGACCTGGACGAATTGGACTGAAATCAACGAGATGAAATTCACTAACGACAAGTGCAGAGAACTCCACCGAGGAAGGAAAAATCAAACGCACAACTACAAATCAGGGACTAACTGGAGGGGCGATCGTCCTGCTGAAAAGGATCTGGGGTAATAGCAAGAGGTGACCCTGAGCTGGAATACTGTGTGGGGTTCGGGGCGCCGCTCCGTAGGAAAGACCTAGACAAACCGGAGACAGTCCAAAAATGAACAAAGGTTTAGAAAACCTGACCTATGAGGAACGGTTACAAAAATTAGAAAAGAAGACTCAGGGGGGACCTGATACCAGTCTTCAGATCTTGTAAGGGCTGTTATAAAGCGGACGGTGACCAAAGGAGACTGAAGTTAGATATTAGGAAAACTCTCATTATAAGGGTAGTTCAGATCTGGAAAGGTGTCGCTGGAAGTTTTTAAGGACAGGCTAGACAAACCCCTGTCAGGCATGGTCTAGCTTTACTTGGTCCCACCTCAGCGCAGGGGGCTGGACTTGACGTCTCAAGATCCCTTCCAGCCTGACATTTCTATGATTCGAAGATGCATTAAAAATTAGCATCAGCCAGGGGGAGATCTCTGCCAACTCTTTAAAGCCAGAAGAGATCATTATAGTCACCTAGTCTGAGCTGCGTCAAACAGAGGGTAGGATGCAGCCAGCCCCTTCTGTTAACTCCCTTATCCCGCTCTGAAACTTCCAGCCTCTACTTTAAAACGCTAAGCAGAACGTCCGAGCTTTATATAATGTGGAACCAGGGCCAAATCCATTCTAATCCATTTGACTCATCCTTTCATGCACACTTGCCAGCCCTTCCACCCTCTGTCACAATAATTACGCGTGACTTTGCTGAGAATTAACTGGGTCTGTTTGTTCACTGATGTCATTTTCTCCTGCCCTGGACAGGTTCAGTAAACAGGGCTTCAGAATGCACTGAAAGAATTGGCAGCTTCCATTCCCCCGTTCTAGAAAAGCCTCTACTTAAAACTCCTTTTCACACAGAGTCAGGGTAGCATCCTTCCACCTTTTTATGCATATTAAGGAGAGACGTGGAGCGTGCGTGTGAGTGACAGACAGACAGACAAGCTTTAGGGCCCCTGTCATTCTGGGTGTTGCACCTCCCCTGACTAGGTCCGGAGTCCCTGTCGTGCCGCACACTGCACAGATCCGCCCCTCCTTCCCCCAGACCAAAATTGGGGCCCGTTTCATTGGGAGCTGCACAGGCCCCTGACCGAGATCGGGGACCCTGTCATGCGGGCACCCCACACATACACCCCAACTATGATCAGGGTCCCCATTTTTTCATACACTCTCCCCAGTGGGTCCAGATTTCCCAGGGACTAGTGTTTGGGAGAAGGACGCTGCTCAGCCTCTACAGACTGAAACCGAGCCTGGGGATGAGGCACGTTACAGTTGGGAAGCGACTGGCGTGTTGCAGCCGGAGACCAATGTGGAAAGGGCACTGCTCGGCCGGCGGCTCCGAACAGACTAAGTTTAGCCTCCGACTTGCACAGCGAGGCTAGTGCCGAGTAAGAGGCTTACCCGCCCTAATCTGCCAATGTACAAGTTTACGCTAACGAGGACGTTAAATGTACACCTACGCTGGTGACTTTGCGATAGATCTGGGCGGCGTTCTGGCACTCGGAGTAGGGGTACTCGGAAGTGGCCATTTCCAGCATGCACATCCCGAAAGCATAGACGTCCACCGACTCGTCGTAATGCTCCTCATACATCTCCGGGGCCATGAACTCGGGGGTGCCTGCGGAGGGAAAGAGGGGCGTCTTTCAAAAGCTTCTCTGATCCGCAAGCCTTTAGTCAGGCAAGACAAGCCGCCGCTCCGCGTCCCACGCATCAAACTCCTCCTGGGCGTTCTTCTTGAGTTCCCAGCTCCCCATCAGCAGGGACAGACGAGGTGCAATTAATAAGTCAAGGTACCACCTTGCGGATAGCTTCGTAGGGTCTCTCTACACAGCACACGGGAACATACATGAGCTACGCATTGAACTAGCTGAGTGCCACAGACGCTGCACGTTCAAAGTCCGGCCCAGCCAAAATTGGTTGCAAGAACACAGGCTTGTTGCTGCAATTTGCCGGGGATAGGTGAGGATTTTATTGTGGCGCTCTGCAGCGTGAGTGGAGGAGAAGGTCGCTAAGTAATTCAGGATTCGGAAAAGGACACCTGAGATTGTACGTGACGGGTGGGATACACTACGGGGTTTGCGGCGGTTGAATGCCATCAGGCTGGTTTAATATGGCTAACAGTAGAGGCATACATCTAGGAACAAAGAACGTCGCCACACTAATAGCGATTTTGAAAGGAGGTCAGTGTGGTTATCCCCATTTTATAGAGAGGGAAACTGAGGCAGGGAGTGGGGAAATGACTCCCCCACGCCGTGCCAAGTCACCCCGGGCCGGCTGCTTGAGCAAGGGGTGCGCCGTCGACGTACCGATGACGCTCTTGGCGAACGACGTGCGCATCAAGGTCGCCAGGCCCAGGTCGCCGATCTTCACCGAACCCGTGGGTCCCGTGATAAAGATGTTGTCGCATTTCAAGTCCCGGTGGATGATGGGCGGGGTCCGGGTGTGGAGGAACTGTAACCCTTTCAAGATCTGTCGGCACCAGCTCCTCAGGACCTTTGGCTTCATGACTTTGAACCGCTTTAAGTACCTGGGCAGGGGGAGAACCATGGGTTGATGAGAAAGGAGGAGAGGCTTTACCAACGAGGCCTTTTTCTCTAGGAGCGCCTAGCAGCCTGCTGAGACCAGGTGAGTGCAGTAATACCGGCTATCAGTCTGGGAAAGGAGCTATAGGCCTCACTGTGTGGGGCGCTGGAAAAACCCACCTCTGTGCCAACACCAAGTCTCTCTTCTTCATGCCAACCCCAAGGTATCAACCCTTCCCAAAGCAAGCCCCCCATCCCATACCTGACGAGCCAGCAAGTCGGTAAGAACCGTTGGGTACCTGGGTTTGACTCCCTAGGGGTTCTCTGCAAGCAGGCGTAGGCTCGCTTATCGTCTACACTTAAGAGCCATTAAGGGATAATGCTAAAACCATTGACTCTGCCGACTCCGGCTCAGGAAGGCTGACACTGAAGGACACAGAGGCCCTGTCTACACACCACAAAATTAAGTTGACCTAATTTACGGCGTAGAGCCGCCGCAGTAATTCCATCGCTTGTGCGTGTCAACACTTTGCTCCTCGTGTCGGTGGCGGGCGTCCTCACCGGGAGCGCTTGTCCCGATTGAACGGTCAGTGTGGGACGGCTTCTCAAAGCCGGTAACAGTCGACGTACGCAACGCAGCGTTTACGCTGACCCTGCGTCAACCCAACGACATCATCCTTGACTCTACGCCGCTCACACAGGCGGTGTTATTAACTAGCAGGCAAGTTACGTCAGCGGGAGTGAAATTTTGGTGTAGACACTTACAGAATGAGCTCGACGTAAGCTGCCTTGCGTCGATCTAACTCTGTAGTGTAGACCAGGCCAGGACTCCGGCAGGGTTTAAAAAGACCAGACTGAAGTAAGACTCATGGCAGATGAAAGTCAATGTCGGTAAGCAATGGAAAAAATAATCCCAACTCTACTGTCACAGAGTCCCCAGGCGACGCTCTGGAACTGCTCCCTACGAAGCCAGTCAGGACTCTGGGGGAGCCTCCTCTCTGAGCCGACTGTCTCCAGGGCAAGAAGCCTACACAACGTTGACCTTCCTGCAGCTGACCCCAGAGCATTCAGCATCCCCTGCCCCACCGTGCGCTTCCCACAGCGAGTCCGCACAGGTGGGGCTCCTGGGGAAGACAGTGGGCCCTGCCTGCCCCCTCACTCCGCAGTCAGACGTTAGACGACAGGAACACAGTCCAAAACAGAGCTGGTCGATACAGAAACAGGACCCCTAAGTCAGGTCCATCTTGGGGCCAAGGAGGCCAGACCCCTGGTCTGGGCCTCCCTCTCCTTCCCCAGCCAGCTCCAAACTGAAACTCTCCAGCCCCTCCTCTGGCCTTTGTCTCTTTCCCAGGCCAGGAGGCCACCTGATCTCTTTGTTCTCCAACACCTTCAGTTGGTACCTTGCAGAGGAGGGGCCCAGGCCACCAGTAGCCAGGAGACAGGGAGGCCATTCTCTGTACAGACAGCATCAAACTGGCCTTCTAGGGCTCTGCAACAATCCCAGCCCCTTATCCCAGCCCCTAGATACTTAAGAAATGCATAGTGGAAACTGAGGCACCCACCCAGTATTCGGAGAGAACATTAAGAACAGTCCCACTTCGTCACATATACACAAAAATGGAGGGGTCTAAATCAGCTGTTGCCTCTCAGGAAGGAGATCTTGGCGTCATTGTGGACAGCTCTCTGAAAACATCCACTCCGTGTGCAGCAGCCGTCAAAGGAGCTAACAGAATGTTAGGAACCATGAGGCAAGGGACAGAGAATGAACCAGAGACTATCATAATGCCACTATATAAATCCACGGCACGCCCACACCTGGAACACCGGTCGCCCCATCTCAAAGACGGTCGATTAGAATTAGAAAGGGTCCAGAGAAGGGCAACAAAAAGGATTTGGGGGGTGGAACAGCCGCCATATGAGGAGAGATTACGAAGACTGGGACTATTCAGTTTAGAAGAGAGACGACTGAGCGGGGGAGTATGACAGAAGTCTGTAAATTCACGACTGGTACGGAGAACGTGACTGCGCAAGTGTTATTTACCCCCGCGCAGAACAACAAGAACAAGGGGCACCCATGTTAAAACTCAGCATGCCTGCACCAAGTGTGACTGGGGGCGGGGAGAGGGGACAGACAGACTTACGTCTTTAAGGTGCCAGACGTCATCAGCTCAGTGACTAACACAATGCATTTCTTCCCCTTCACCGTGGACTCCCAGGAATCGTAAAACCGGACGATGTTCGGATGCTGTAGGCCTTTTAGCATCTCTGCTTCTTCCTTAAACCTCTGCTGTTCTGCTTTGGTTAGCTTCCTGTCCTGGAACAGGGAGAACATTTGGGGAAGGGGGAATAAAACAGATTCACTCTTGTTACTCCCGACAGTCACAGCTGAATGATTGTCTAGCTCTTATACGGTGGCCGCACCTCGGCACAGAGCCGCAAAGGTATTTAGACATTAATTCCCTTGAGACAGACTCCAGGAGCTCGCCACGGCGAGGTTATGTGGGGAACACAACGCTTCGAATGGGCTCTTCAATCTGGTAGACAAAGCTCAAACCCAGTTCGACGGCTGAAAGTTGAAGCTAGACAAATTCAGGCTGGGAAGAAGACATAAATATTGAATCACGGGAAATCCACCATTGGAGCAGATTACCCAGGGTGGCAGGAGTCTCCAGCACCAGCAATTTGTAAATCAAGATGGGATTTTTTTTTTAAGGGGATTATTTCAGGGAAATTCTATATACTGCGTTATCCAGGAGGTCAGATTAGACAACCACCGTGGTCCCTCTGGCCTAGGGCTCTATTCATCTATTTGTCCATTTTGGTCTACGAATCTAGGAAACCCTCTGTTGAGCTTCTTCTACCCTTGAATGTTTATCAGTGTAGCTGTGTGGGCGAGGGGGGCGGGGGTTACTGATATCCTTGTACCAGTAGAAGCCCTAATGTGTAGGCAGTTATACTGGTAGAGTAATGGGAAGAGCTAGACTGGGGGAGTGAAAACGTTACAGCTTTTTAGTACAGACATGGCTTCAGTGAATACATTTTTGCCAACTCAGGTGACGAACTCGGCTCTTTAAGGCAGGGGGAGCAAATCTACCTACATGGAAAATGCCCATAAAACCACAACCAGGATTATGCTTTTTAGACAACAGTTTTAGGGTCATAAAATAGAGTCACAGCATCTAGTCTGCCCTTTTGTGTGACACGGGTCACTTCCCTACATTCATTCCTGGTTGAACGAGGGGATTTTTTCTAAAAGATGTGCTCATCTTGATTTTAAAATGTCCAGTAACAGCGAATCCACCACAACCCTTGGTAAGCTGTTCCAATTATTCCTTCCCCGCCCTGTTAAAAATATACACTTTATTTCTAGCCTGAATTTGTTTAGCCAGCCATCGGACTTGGTTAGACCTTTGTCTGTTGCACTGAAGAGCTCCCTGTCAAATTTCTTTCCCCAGTTACAAATGTCTAGACTGTGATGAAGTCTACACTTTTAAAACAAAACAGGGTGCGTGTTGGCGTTGCTAATTCCGACTTAATGGCCGTGAGAAATCAGGGCAGTCTTCTGGACAAAGTTTACGGTGCGGCTCAACCTCTTCGGCTGTGTTTCGTTCTCCCCGTTTGGAAATTCATTCTCTGAGGTTATGGTCTGCACGCCTGTGCACACACTCCCACAAAATCATGAAAAGAGAGCGGGGAGAAAGTGAATAAAGAAATGGAATTTTCTCCTTCATGTAACACAAGGACCAGGGGTCACCCAATGAAATTAACAGGCAGCAGGGTTTAAAACAAACAGACGGAAGCATTTCTTCACCCAACGCGCACTCAACCTGTGGGGCACCTGGCATCGGACACTGTCAGAAGACAGGACACTGGGCTAGCTGGGCCTTTGGTCTGCTTATGTTCTTGTGTGTGTGTGGGCATGTGTGTGTACATGCAGGGCAGGTGTGTGTGTGTGTACACAGACTGTATCCTGTGTGTGTCTGTGTGTGTCCGCAGCCCGTATCTGCCGTGTGTATCTGCAGCCCCTGTCCATTATGTGCGTCTGTCTGTGTGTGTCTGTGTAGCCCGTATCCTCTCTGTCTCTCTCAGTCCGTGTGTACGCCATATCCCGTGTCTGTATGTGTGTGGGCAGACCAGATCCTCTGTTTCACAGGCCCAGTTCCCATTTGGCCTTAACCCCAGGCCAAAGCCAAACTCTCTGCTTGCACACACCGGGCGCCACTGGAATGCCCCAGGAGTTCACCCCAAGGCTTTTCCTCCCAACAGGCAATGAAACCAGCAGGCGGTTCTGTCCGTGTTTGTTTAAGATAACCTCCACTCTGCCTGCTCAATAGCCACCCTGGCCAGCCCACTTCTGCCATGCAACAGCTGTCTAAAAGTGCGGGGATTACAGGCCAGGGTTGCTCCGGGCCAGGCTAGAAAGGAGCCTTATTGGATTAAGGGACAAAGGGATCAGAGCAGTGAACGCCTGAGGCTTTGTTGTGAGAACACCGCGTGAGCCACTTTTATAATCGTTCCAAACCAGGTCTGCGAGGGAGCATCCAGCCAGCTTCAACCTCATCGCTGGAATCTAATTCCGCCCGGTTGGAAAGTCAGCCTCAGACCGTGAGGCGGGGGCAGCGGGACCCAGTGGTGGGGAGAGCCCCTGGACACAGCCTGAGCTCCATGAAATCTGGAACAACGCTCGATGACTGGTCACTACTGTCCAGGAGAGCCCTGTCCTCGGGTTCAGGTCGGGCTACAAGGGTGAGAAAACAGCCAGACCCCCTTGGGCTCAGGTGGAGCTGGCTCTCCTCCTCCAGTCCATGGGATCAGGCTCGGGTCAGAAAGTGACTTGACTCTCTAGGGAGACCGTGTCCTGAATTCATTCCCCGTGGCAGGAGAGCCGAGCTTTTAGAAAAACTTCCCATCTGGATTTGAACATTGCCGCCCCAGGCCTCTGGAAGCTGTTCCCACGATTCATTCAAATTCACGCCACATTTCCAGTTCATTTGTCCAGCTTCAACTTCCAGCTGTTGGATCTGGGCTAGACCTCGCTCTGCCAGGCTGGAGAGAGCCTTAGCCACTGATTTCTGCTCCACACCCAGGTACTTACAGAAAGGACTCAAGTCCCCCCTTAACCTTCGCTTTGTTACGCTAAATAGACCAAATTCCTGGCGTGTCTCTAATCTTTTGAGCATTGTCCTGGCTCTTCTCTGACTCCGCTCTAATTGGTCAACATCCTTTTTGAACCGGGGACACCAGAACTAGACCCAGGATTCTAGCAGCGGACCCCCTCCCCCTCCAGACTGGAACCAGGAAACGGAGGCATGGAGAAAGTCAAGTGATTTGCCCAAGGACCTACAAGTGGCAGAGTGCTGAGTTCCTGACTCCCAGGCATGAGGCTGACCTTTCGTCCCCTTTACCTGCAGAGGTTCCTGCTACCTGTGCCCCTTTCTTTGTTGTTCCACTGCCATCACAGCAAGTTCAGAACTGGCCTGACCACTTCCCAGGACTTAGCAGGAAGTTTATTTAAACGCTGACATTCCTCTCTATAAGCCAGTTTCTGGGGTAGCTCACAGTCAGTTTCCTCTTGCGGGTGCACAGCCCTTCCAACATAACCTCTTACCCTTTAATAAGCCAAAATAAACAGTCATCTAAGTGGCACTTAGATCTGCTGATAGCTGGGAGATTTGAAAGGAGGGAGGCTTGCTGATGAAAACAGGCGGGCGTTTAGGGCCAGATTACCTTCCCTGCTACAGTTTAAAAGGTTTGATTTTCATTCCCCAAGGCCAAATATCACTCTAGCAATAGCTAAAAAAGACCAATTAATCTTTCTGCCGCTACCAACTGGATATTCTATCCCCATCCATGCAGGGCTACAGGGACTTGTTAAATGCCGGTCCATTGGTCTTGGAGGGCAGGGCGGGAGGGAGGACTGCCCCAGCACACTGGGGTTTAGATGCAAATCTCTCTCAAACGGACACCAAGGTAAACAAAGGGACCTGGCTCAGGAATGAGAAGCAGCCGAAGTTTTGTGGCAAATGAGAAGCGCTTGTTTGAGTGTGGCACGTGCAGGAGACATGCTGAAGGTTCAAGCCCAGGAAATCCTTGCTAGATTGGCTGGCTTTTCTGACTGCTAATCACCATTGCCTCTCTTTTGTCCTCCTGCAAACATGCCCACCCTCACTGAATCCTCCAACCCTGTCACCCCCACCCATCCACCACCCCCAAGACCTTCCGGGCCAGGCACCTCCTCCTCCCGCCAGCTCATCACGCCGCTCCCTCCCGTCCCAGGGTAGGGCAGCTTTTCCCAAGCCCGGCTCGCTCCCATCGCCCATCCTGCATTCGCTGGGCCATGGTTGCCCCTCCATTGTCCAGGCCAAATCTCAGCGACTGGAATCGTGATCCATCCGGCCAGGGCCTTCTGCAAGTGCAACAACTGCAGACTTGTTAATCGCCCCTGGCCAGGGGCTACAACCCGCTGAGCCACCCTCCCTCTGGTCTACTCTCTGCCTTCGCCACAGACTTCCCGTGCAACCTTGGTCAAGTCACTTTTGCCCTTCCATGACTCAGTTCCCACCCACCCCATAGAACAGAGGCAGGGATACTCTATCTCAGCCGCCCATAGTGAGACTCAAAGTCCACTGCCTGGGAGGAGCTCAGAGGAGAAAGCTAAAGGTGTGAACGTGTTATTGGACTGGCTCTAGGCCTGGCTCTGCCGTTGTCTCACTGGATAACGACCCACCACAGACAGATGAGGCCACCCAGCAAAGCTGTTTCTACGCACTGGGCCACGCGCGAAGGCGGCCAGCCGTGGAGTTTGCAGCCGCGGCAGGGGGGTGGGCTTCAGGCCGAGGGTTGCTAATTTTGGTCAGACGTATTCCTGGAGATTTCATCACATGACATAATCTTCAATTAAAGATTAATCTTTAATTCCTGGAGACTCCAGGCTAATCCTGGAGGGTTGGCAACCTTATTCATGCCATAAAGTGAGCTGGGGAGGGGCTCGGGAAGGTTCCCACGGACAGCATGACAGTCAAACCCGGGGTCCTGCTACACAACATTCTGCTCGCAAACCCTCCGGCTCACGCCCCGTCATTCTGGCCCGGGGGGAAGGGTATTGATTGGCCAGCCGGATCAATGACTGCGGGAACAGATAAGGCTTCCCTTTATACAACTGCCCCTGCTCCGAGCTGACCCCCACCCCCACCCCCACCCCGGAGCTCTCTAGATTCGCAGATTCCAAGACTGGATACAAGCCACCGAACGGCCCTGAATTCATCCCTGGCTGGATGCGGATGCGTGAGGAGTGGAAAATTCTGACCAGGCTAGGCAGAGCAAACTCCCTGCGCAGAAGATTAAACTAATTATTATGTCTACGGTAACTATTCTGCCTCCCACTGAGGGGGGGGAAAAACCACAACCAGCAACACACTGGCTTTTGAATCAGCTCTGCTCAGAAGCTTGATGTTCCCCGGGAAACAAAGAGGATTTTCACTGGCAAAGGCCTGACTTGCTCTAAAATAGCACATTTCCCTCCCCACCGGCTTTCCTGATCGATCTGTTATTCGGTTCACCCACCCTAGCATTGTTATACTTACTCTAGCCCCAGAGAAGGAGGTAGAGATGACAAATTCTTTGGGGGATTGTGTCTATTGGACAGGCCAGCTATGGGGAACCTAGCTGGCTCCTGCAGAGGAAAAAAATCCCTAAGCAATAAGGCTGCAGCTCGGAGCTGTGCTGAAAAGAGGCTAAGAGTTCTAGGTTACAGAGACGTTATTCCAGACTATTATGTTATAGTTACACACAATACGGTAGTGCGGACTGACCTCGACTGAGATCAAGGCCCCGTTGTGCCGGGCGCTGCCCAGACACAGCCAAAGACAGTCGCTGCCCCAGCTGAGCTCAGGGCCCCGTTGTGCCGGGCGCTGCCCAGACACACAGGGAGAGACAGTCTCCACCACAGCTGAGATCAAGTCCCCGTTATATTGGGCACTGCCCAGACACAGAAGTGCACAAAAGAGCTTACCATGGTAAGTTAAGACCAAAGCTCCTGTGGTTATTAAGGGGCTGCAATTTGGGGTTAAGAGTCATTACAATCCCCACCCACCCACCCACCCTGATAGACCACATATGTCCTGGTCAAATCCCAACCCACATTCTGCAGTCCCAAAATTCTCCCTTGCGGTTTCACCGGATACAGCATCTTCTTCCGCTTCCTGTCCTAAACTGAGGCACGGCCTAGACACGCCCAGTCACGAAGGAGAGGCCTGAGTCATCCTGATATTCCTACTGTTTAAGGCCATTAGATCGTTTATTCTCCTAGGTAGCACAGGCCGGTGAATTTCACCTACCTCCCCCGTTACTGAGCCCAATAACTTGTGTTTGACTCAGGCCTCGTCCCATCTGGGCTTGAAGGGATTAAGAGATGGAGAATCCAAACCCTTCTCTCAGGACTGGAGTTGTTCCAATGGATAATCACCCTCACTGGGAAACATTTCCTTATTTCCAATTGTCTGGCTTTAACTTCCAGCGGCTGGTTCTTCTGCTTGACTCTGCTTGATTACAGAGCCTGCGGGTTTCCTTACGCGGTACATACCCCCTACCGTCCCCACAGACTGCAAGGTTTGCTTAGTAAAGAGACCTGAGCCCTTGGATGAAATCACACGCCCGCGCCCCCCACCCCCACACTTTTTCTTCTTCCGGAAGGAGGACAGTTTGGTTCATTTTACGATTCCCATTTGCCATCCCACACATCTGCTTCCCCTCCCACCCTTTGCAGTCTTCTCTGTTTAGCCTACAGGCTCTTTCCGGCAAGGATCTGTGTGTGTGTGTGTGTGTGTTTTGTCTGTACAGCGCCTAACACAACGAGGCGCTGATCTCATGGAGGGGCATGGAGAGAAATGGGAATGGGGGGCACACAGAGCCACTGGAACAGGGAAAATGGGGGACCTTGGTATGGGAGATGAGGGACCTGGGCAGACACACAGAGCCCATGGCATAGGGGGAGATCGAGGGGAGTCTCTGCAATAGAGGGGGATGGGAGGGTGGCATCCAAAGCAGTTTGTGGGGGGGGATGGAGGGTGTGTACAGTGAGCTCAGTGAAGAGTGCAACCCCATGGTATTTATTAGGTGTATTACGGTAGCACCTAGGAACCCCAGTCGTGGCCCAGAAGCCCATTGTGCTAGGCACTGTACATCATTATTGCTATTTATTAGGTGTATTACAGTAGCTCCTACTAGCCGCCCCCCGCCGACCAGGAACCCCGCTGCGCCAGGGACTGTACAAAGACAGAACAAAAAAGTGATCCCCGCCCCACAGAGCTTCCCATTCAAATAAAAAAGAAAAGAGGTGGAGACAGACTCCGAGACAGACAGACACAAGGAAACAAGGATCCAATCCCGGGCAGCGTGACGGGCGGCCGTCTGCCCCTTTCTGAGGGGCAGGGCTGAGCCTGGCCAGGTGATCGTTGGAAGAGCCGACAGCAGAAGTAACAGAAAACTCACCACGGCGGCTGCATCCGCACACGCCCCATGCATCTGCTGGCCCCAAGCACCTTCAAACCCCCAAGTCAAAAATTCACAAGATTGGCTTAAACATCAGGCAAACACAGAAACGCAGGGCTGGAAGAGACCTCGACAGGTCAGCCAGTCCAGCCCCTGGGGCTGAGGCAGGCCCAAGTAAACCGGAACCATCCCTCATGGGGGTTTGTCCAACCTAAAACAATGATGCGGATCTCACCAGATTTCAAGCGTCAGAGAGAGAAGGGGTTATTGGCCTTCTGATTTCTGACCCTTATGGGTCATGATTCAAAGTTTTTCCTGGCTAGAAACTTACTTCTTTTTTTTGGTTTTTTTTAAAGAAAGCGGAGAATCTCACATCACATGAATCCAGGTGCTGGGGCTTTAAGGACTAGAAAAGTACCATAAACCAGCAGGCAGACATGTTAGCTGAGGTTCAAACCCGTTTCACAGTCCTCAGGGCTGGCTTCACTGTCACAAGACAAAGTAACTCAGAACACGTTCAGCCAGCTGGTGGGGGCCCATGACACAGCTTCTCTGACCCCACTTCCCTCAGGGCTTGCTTCAGCACGGGGGGTGGGGGTGGAGTGATCCCCTGGCTCTGCAGCCGTCATCCCCACAAAAGACGAGAGTCTGGCAGTCGAGGGACGTTTCGTTTTTTAAAAGGGAACGTGAGCAGAGATTTTTAATCATCATGATAAAAGAAAAACAATAACGGGCTCTTACAGATGCCAAAGCCAGAAGGGACCACGGTCATCGAGTCTGACCCCATCTGTAGGATTTCCCCAAAACAAAATTACACAGCAGTTTTTACCTGCAGCGCTCAAAGCATTTCACATTCTTGACTTGTCACGACGCCCGTGCGAGGCAGGGCAGCGCTATACAGAGGGGGAAAGTGAAGCCCGGATAGGCTAAATGATGTGACCTCAAGGAAGTTGATGGTGAACCAGGGAATCAAACCCGGGTCTCCCAAGTCTTAGAGGAGAAGGATTATATTCCTAGCCTAGGCGTATAATAAGATTCAAGGAGTGTGGCTCTGTCTGTGCCTAGAATGTCTGTTGAGTCAGGGTGAAGCGATGCGATCAGCTACAAGCAGGTTCAGCCACCCCTGAGATTCACAGATTCCAGAGCCAGAAGGGATCGCTGTGATCTCATCTGACCCCCTGTGTAACACAGGCCAGACAACGTCCCCACCATCATTCCTAGGGCAGATCTGGATTTACAAACCCGCAGCCTGTTACCCATGCCAGGAACATATCAGTGGATCAGAGGTAACTCAACTCCCCCATTAGTAATCTGCAGCTAATTCGCACGCAACGATTTTCATTGGCGACTGCACAGATGGCAGACGACTTGTCCCAGCTGCCACAGGTTTTACACCCCAGGCTTTCACCTAGTTTTTTTACATAATCCCAGGACTCCAGGAGCTGGAGATTTAAGAGAAAACACACCAATTATTGCACAGAATGAGATCTGCTGTACTAACCTGCAGTTCACACCAGGCTACCTCGACCCACGTCTCTGTGTCGAGCCCTTTGAAGACGGTTTTAAAGGCCCCTCGGCCCAACTCGATATCGAATTTCAGGAAGCGGCCGCTGGGCGAGGTGGCCACCGCTTTCATCTCCGCCTCCTCTTCGATCTCCTTCTTGGTCTTCTCCTTGGAGGCCTCCGAAATCACCTTGGAACCCAGCTCATTCCTGGCCTCCTGCCCCAGCATGGTGGCAGAGAGCTGGTCCACTCGGCGACCGCCCACGGCCATCTGCTCCCGCTCATCCCTGGGAGACGGCTCAGTGGTTCTGTCCTCCTCCATGATCTCCACACTCTTCCGGAAGAACCGCTTCCGTTCCGTGGCGCCCCCGGAGGCCGGGGCGCCGGCGGGCTCCATGATCAAAGCGGCTTCGATGGTCGGGATCCTTCCCTCCAGAGAAACTCCATCAGGTTTTTCCGGATCTTCCGTGCTGGCCGGCTCGCCGGAATCTGTAGCCATTGGTACCTCTCGCCTGTGTCCTTCCTCCTCACACCCGGCACGACGTTACTAGGACTTACTTCCTCTCAGAGCATCCCCATAGCAACCTGAAAAGAGACCGGGGGGGGGGGGGGCAAGAATAGGATAATTTCAAAAGGTAAATCACGAAGCAGTTGCCAGAAGTGAAAAATCTCTGGGGGCTTCTTTTCCCCCCCAGTCAGCGAACAAACAAACCGGGGAGTCATTCGGCGATACGAACCCGGCTCCCTGACCGAGATGAAGGCCATCACTGTGATGTACGCAGCATTCCCCACCCCCCGACTGAGACCGCAGCCCCCTCGTGGTTCAACACTGTACAGGGTCACCCAATCGATACCACGGTCTTTTGTTCCATGGGGCACCATACAGGCCCTTGTGGCACCGGATAAGCCCTGACAGAGCTTGGGGCACCTCTGTGCCAGATGCCGTACAAACCCATAGCAAGAGATGGCCCAGCCCCAGAAGAACAAACAAAAGGTGGGAGGGGAAACTGAGGCACAAAGGCAGACGGTGCTATGCCCTGCGCATCAGCAGTGGAGCCAGGAAGAGAAACTCCCGGTTCCTCATCACTCAGGAAACGTCTCTTCTCTCTGGATTTGCTAAGATGCGTTGGCTCAGACATGCTGGCCTCTTAGCTTGTAAGTTCGCGTGGCCAAGGGGCTGTATTTATTGTCTGTCCCGAGCACATTATGGGTCCTTAATTAATCATTTCTAACCAAGCCCAGTGAAACCTGGGTTTCCAGCCAAGACGAAAGCACAGCAACTGCAATACGCAAGGGTCTGGATGCGGTTTTGGACGTTTGAATTTTTAAAGCGTAAATTTCGCTGCTCGATGAAAGTGCATTTAATCACTGAGAACGTCGGACCAAGGAAATGGAGAGACGAATTAATGGACTCCACTCTGATCTCTATGGATACCGCTGCCGTGTCAAGAGACTTCCTGGTCTTGTGAGCACTGCGTTACGACAACGTCCCATTGCGAACACCAGGTTCAGTTCTGGGGGCTGCCTTTTTGAAAGGATCCCAGAGCTGGGGATAGAACCCAGGAGTCCTGGTTCCCAGCCCCACCCTGCTCAAATGTGCTCTAACAAACTAGACCGCAGCCCCCTCCCAGAGCTGGGGATAGAACCCAGGAGTCCTGCCTCCCAGCCTCCGCGCTCTAACCACTAGACCCCACTACCCTCCCAGAGCCAAAGATCAAACCCAGGAGTCCTGGCTCCCAGCCTCCGCGCTCTAACCACTAGACCCCACTACCCTCCCAGAGCCAAAGATCAAACCCAGGAGTCCTGGCTCCCAGAGGTAACAGAATTAAGTTCCCTGGCCTGTGTTATACAGGAGATCAGACTAAGGATCTAATGGTTCCTCAAGGTCTTAAAATCTGTGAATCTACTTAGCTGCCACATGCCCCAAAAACCACCACTTGCACTTTGCAGCCAAGTGATCAAATGGGGTTTTTTTTGCAGCTACAATTTAACTTCTGAAATTCCCCCGGACAGGGCACGCGCTGCCACCTTATCAGACCAGACGCTGGCGACTTAGGAAAGGGGGTCAGGTTCCACGCAGGCGGCACTACACACCAACCGCCGAAGGGTGCCCATCAGCACGGCACGGGCACGGACAGCAGCCCCCTGCCACCGATACGCAGGGCACGGAGGCCCCTGATGCACCAATTCCTCTATGTAGACGGGGTGAAATTAAGAAAGAGGAAGCGTAGGACTGGAGATCAGGGAAATCGGCTAACAGCAAGAGCTGGTCTGACTGTGGGAAAGTGATCTCATGGGACACTTAAGACTACTCAGATTGCAAAGTTTCATTATGTGTTCATATAGCCTCTAGCCCAGCAGGGGTTACTGCAATACTTACTCATATTACCATACCACAAAAGTCAGCTTAATATCCCTTCCAGGATTTCTTACTACTCCTTATAACGACTCTGAATAGTCTTGATAGCCATATAAGTGTCCAGTCTCTTTTCTGAACCCGGCTAAGTTCTCAGCCTCATCCCTTTCCTGTGGCAAGGAGTTCCACAGTCATTTGCTGCGTGGAAGAAGTCTTTTAGCCACCTTTCATGTCTCTTCTGGTGTTATCCCAGTCATTATTTCATATCCTTTTATCATGCCCCCTTCTTATTCATAGACGAGAAGGCCAGAAGGAAAAACGGTCACTGCCTAGTCTGATCTCCTGTACAACACAGGCCCCTGAACTTCCCCAGACTAATTTGTACTTGAACTACAATAGATCTTTCAAAAAAAAAACCATCTTGATTTTAATATTGCCACCATGACTCTTGGGAAATTGTTCCAGTGGTTAATTACCCTCCCTGGTAAAAAATCATGTAGTACTAGCCAGCCCCCATACCGAAGAGCTTACAACCTAAACTGGAGAACCAGTCTGAATTCAACAAGGCGGAATTTCTGTAAAGACAAGCGCAAAGTACTACACGCTGGAAGGAAAAAAATAAAATCCACCACGGTCAGGCGGCAGCACTGCAGAAAAGAACCCAGGGGTTTTACTGGGTCATAAATTGAACATGCGTCAACAGTGTGATGCAAAGAAGGCAAATGTCATTCTGGGATGTATGAACAGGAGAGTCACACAGAAGACACGGGAAGTAATTGTTCCGCTCTACTCGGCACTACCCAGGCCTCAATCGGAGTACAGTGTCCAGTCTGGGGCACTGCACCTTCAGAGAGATGTGAACGAACTGGAGAGTCCAGAGGCGAGCAACAAAACTGATCGGCGGCTTCGAAAACATGAGGCAAGGTTGAGAAAACTGGGCATGCCTCGCCTGGAGAAGTGAAGCGGAGAGGAGGGACACAACAAGGATTTTCAAATATGTTGAACTAGAAAGAGGACGGTGATCAAGAGTTCCCCATGTCCACAGCGGACACCAAGGCATCGTTTGCAGGCGGTAAGACAGACTAAGGGACCGAAGTAGGTCTTTTTGCCATCTTCTATTTCTTTACATTCTGCAACCGCCCCCACCCCGCTCTGCCTCAGGCCTCTTCTCTGCTGGGAAAATGCAGCGTGTTAGAAATCAGGGGAACTTCAGGGTGCCCATGGCTGTCCCTTAGAAATCATGGAAGTGACAGGGACCTCAAGAGGTCACCTAGTCCAGTCTAGCCCCTGCACTGAGGCAGGACTAAATATTATCTAAACCACCCCTGACAGGGGTTTGTCCAACCTGCTCTTAACCACCGCCAATGATGGCGATTCCACAACCTCTGGAGGGAATTTGTTCCCATGCTTAGCTACCCTGACAGTTTGGAAGTTTTTCTTAATGTCCAACCTAAACCTCCCTTGCTGCTATTTAAGCCCATTGCTTCTCGTCCTGTCCTCAGCGGATAAGGAGAACAATTTATCACCCTCCTCTTTAAAACAACCTTTTATGTACTTACAAAACATCAACATACTCCCCTCAGTCTTCTCTTCTCCAGATTAACCAACCCACCCCCTCCTTTTTTTTTTAATCTTACCAGTCAGAGGTCATGTTCTCTAGACCTTTCATCATTTGTGTTGCTCTCCTCTGGACTGTCTCCAGTGTGTCCACATCTTTCCCAAAGCGTCGTGCCCACAACTGGACAGTACTGCAGCTGAGCTCTGAGCAGTGCTGAGTAGAGTGGAAGAATTACATATCGTGTCTTGCTTACAACACCCTTGCTAAAACAACCCAGAATGAGGTTTGCTTTTTTGTTGTTGTTTTTTGCGAGAGTATTATATTGTTGACTTATATTTAGTTTGTGGTCCACTAGGACCCCCAGATCCTTTTCCGCAGTTCTCCTTCCTAGGCCGTCATTTCCCATTTTGTGTGTGTGCAACTGCTTGTTCCTTCCTAAGTGGAGCACTTTGCACTTATCCTTATTGGATTTCATCCTATTTACTTCCAACTATTTCTCCAGTTTGTCCAGATCATTTTGAATTCTAATCCTGTCCTCCAAAGCGCTTGCAGCCCCTCCCAGCTTGGTATCGTCCGCAAACTTTATCAGTGTACTCTCTGCGCCGTTATCCAAATCATACATGAAGATACAGAACAGAACCGGACCCATGACAGATTCCCTTGCCCACATTAAAGACAAAAGTGCTGGTACCTCACAGGGGGCTTTTTCTACTTCAGTGGATTTGCCCACACGCCAACAGACTGAAAACGAGGAAACACGTCCAACGGGGAACTACAGCACCATGCAACGAAACAGAAGAGCACAAATTCCACGAAAGGGCTGGACTTCAAACAGCCACCCCATTCCAACAACAAAAAATTCCAGCCCGGTGCTTTTCCACTCAGATGTATTTTATTATTCACATTAAAGTCGTCCAGCTGAGATCAGGGTCTCATTTGGCAAGGAACCGGACCAACACTTAAGAAAATTATAAACTCTTCTGAGCAGGGCACATTTGTACAGCTTCTAACATAACAGGGACCCTGGCCTTGTGCTGCTACTGTGATAGAATTGTTCACAGAGTCATAGATTATAAAGCCAGACATGACCACTGGGATCCTCTACTGAGACCGCCGGTAGCCCAGAATTCACACCTGGTTGAACCAAAGCAGATCTTAGAGAAAAAAACACCCCACCTTCATTCAAAAGTGGCCAGTGATGAAGGAGCCAGCCCAGCCTTCGGTAAGGTGTTCCAGGCATGAATTTCCCTCCCTGTTAAAAATCAGAACCTTAAACTACGTCACAAAATCATCTTTCCTCTCTTAGCTCAATCCTCATACACAGAGCAGTGACCAAAAAGAAATATACCCGGCATACCACCTAACTAAGGGAGGAGAAGATGTACCACAACACAGAGAGACAAGGGATCCCAGAAAGCGCACCAGCCAACTTCATCTGGCTAGAAAGATCCAAGATCTGCTAAGGATGTGGGAAGGTGGGGGGAGGGGGAAGACACCACCACAGGATTCATAGATTTTAAGACCACAATGCACTGCTACGATCATCTACCCCAACCTTTCGTATAACTAAACTTGACAGAATTCAATTTTTATTTCTTTGACGGATATCATCTATGTTCATTTTTAAGCATTTTTTCCCTATATTGATCAATTTAAATTTTCACAGTTGCTGGAAATTAATGGGGAAGGGGGCAGACAATAAATTATTTAATGACAGTAGATGTTGAGATTCAAAAAGTTAACGCTTGATAGCCATTAGAATGCACACTGTCAACACCACCCATTAAAATACAGAAAGTAAATATCCTTAAATCAAAGTTCTCAAGCAGCATTTGTCTTACTTTGCCTATCGGTACGTTTTGATTACTAGCTTCCAGGGCGTGCGTGTGGACAGCGAAATCGACATCTATGAACACTTACTGATAAAAATCTAAGCCTTCCAAGACTACGTATGGCCATAGCAACTCATCCAGATTAGAGAGGGGTTCTTGTGCTCTGAGAAAAGCTGTGTGATCTATTGGGTAGGGGACAGGATCGGAGACTGCTACACCCAATAGGCCAGTGAGAGAACCCAGGAGTACAGGACGGTGCTGTAGCCACTTTGTGCCGTAGTCAAACAAGATATAGACTCCCATCCGGGAACAAAGATTGTAAGCCGTACCTACAAGATGGGGGACTCTCCCCTGGGAAGCGGTGACTCTGAAAAAGACTTGGGGGTCATGGTGGAGAATCAGCGGAACATAAGCTCCCAGTGAGACACTGGGGCTGAAAAGGCAAATACGATCCCGGGACGTATAAACCGGAGAATCTCGAGTAGGAACAGGGAGGTTCTAGGACCTCTGAATTTGGCCCTGGGTTGAAGCCTGTGTCCCGTTCTGGTGTCCGTGGGTCAAGAAGGATGTTGGCAAATTGGGGAGGGTTCAGAGAAGAGCCGTGAAGATGATTCAAGAGGGAGACTCCAGGAACTGAATCTATTTAGTTTAACCAAGAGAAGGTTAAAAGTAGACCCGACTGCAGTCCAAGTACCTCCACAGGGAACAAATATTTAATAAGAGGTTCTTCAACCTAGCACTCAAAGGTCTAACACAATCCAATGGCTGGAAGTTGAAGCTAAACAAATTCAGAGTGGAGAGAAGTGCATATTTTGTAACAGCGAGGGGACTTCACCATTGGAACAGATTACCAAGATATACTCAAGTAGAACACTGCATTCACACACACACACACACACACACACACACACACACACACACACACACACACACACTCACTCTATACTGAATGGAAAACCAAAGCAAATGAAAGCCATTCTATCTAATGCTAGGCACAGGAACAAATAAGTGGGGGCGGGAAAAACAGCACAAAAATGCTCTAAACATTTGCAGGGAAGAAATGCTAATTATTCTGCAGAGCGCTTCAAAGAGTGAAAGAGCTACAGAAATGCAACACATTGTTATTACCAACCACCATGGGAAAATGGAACAGACGACAGGGAAAACGTGTTATCTGCCAAGACCAACAATAAAAGATGGGATTGAAAAAAGAACTAGCTAAGTTCGGGGAGGGTAGGTCCATCAGTGGCTATTAGCCAAGATGGTCAGGAATGCAACCCTGTGCGCTGAGTATCCCGAGCCTCTGAGCCAGAAGCTGGGAATGGGTGACAGGGGATGGATCACTCAATGATTGCCCTGTTCTGCTCATCCCTCTGAAGCACCTGGCATTGGCCACTGTCGGAAGACAGGATGCTGGGCTAGATGGACCATTGGTCTGACCCAGTATGGCTGTTCTTATGGTGCTGAAACGATACACAAACAGGTGTCGGCACACAACACATGCTCAACTCCTTGGCCTTCAAGCCAAATCAAGCTGTACTGAACTCTCTCTCAGTGACAACTCAGTTCACCGACAAACAGTCCCCATTTGGATTTTACCAAGTTGGTCCTAGTCTTGCTTTGTCACTATTATTTCTAAACATCCAGGAATCACGAGCCTGTGTTACACCAGAGAGAACACCAGTCCCTTAAAAATCTGTCCTACCTTACAGTGATGAGTAAGTCCTCACAGTCAATATACCACATACCGCCATCATTTAGATCCAAAGGACAAACTCAAGCTAAGATGACTGCTTGGGGTTTTTTTTTTAAGCCATGCTCTAGTTCAAAAGGAATTATTATGGGGAAGTTCTATGGCCTGTGTTATACAGGTGACACCAGATAATCACAACTACCGGTCTTGGAACCGAGGAGTCTACACATTTACAAAGAGGTCACCACTCAGAAGCAAAACAATGACAAATCCAAGAATTCACGTTGCAAATGAAAGTGCCGACTGATCCAACTTTGTGTTTAAAGAGCTAGCCCCAGATCCTTGAATCCTTTCCATGGCTGAACAATCAAAAGCCACGGAATGCATCAGCACAAGAGGGTTTTGACTATGAGCTGTCATTTCTGGCAAAATCAAAAGGTTCTCACAGACTAAGCCATTTTCTTTCACTTTAAACAAACATTTCGGCCTGGATAAAGGCAGAGAGACATCGGCACGCATTTGTTTTAACACCGCGCCTCAAAATGAGGTGCTTTTTGTAAGACAGAAATACATCCTGTGGGCATGTTTCTCAACTATGAACAGCAAGGCTCACCGGTACTTGGGGGGACATTTCTCCACATAGGGAAAGTGGGGTCTACGTGTACTTTTTGTACACGGGTTGGGAGATGAAGCTAGACAAATTCAGACTGGGAACAAGACGCTAATTTTGAACAATTAGAGGAATTAACCATTAGACCAATTTAACAAGGGGCATAGTGGAGTCTTCATCACTGACCATTTTTAAATCAAGATGGGATGCTTTTCTCAAAGATCTGCTCTTGTTCAGCCAGGAATTCATTCAAGGGAGCTCTCTGACCTGGGTTACACAGGAGGTCAGGTGTGGGTGGTTATACCTGCGTAAAGACACCTTACACTGGTCTCCCTCATTCCATGGCTTGTATAGGAAGAAGCTATGCAGACAGAACCGCATGGGTGGTGCACCACTTTAACCCTCCCAGTATACTTAGGTATAGTTAAAGCAGGTTCACTTGCATGTGTAAACAAGACCTTATACATTCAGGAAGTTGTTTTCAGTCCCAGTTTACAGGTGGGTGGTGGGAATGAAGCACAGAGAGATTAAGTGATTTGGCCAAAATAACAGAGCTCATCAGTGGCAGAAAGAGAACCCAGGTGTCCTGGCTCCCAATGCTACTGACCTAAACTCTGTACAATTATTATTATTATGCATTTGTATAGGGGTACTGCCTGGGGGCCCTAAGCATGGATCAAGACCCCATTTTGCTGAGAGCTGTACAAACAAACACTACCCCCCACCTCCAAGTTAGGGACAGAACCCAGGAGTCCTGACACCCAGCCTCTACCTTGCTGCTCTAACCACTAGACCCCACTCCCTTCGCAGAGCCAGGGATAGAACCCAGGTCCCTGCTGTAATTGACTAGATACCCACCCGAGTTAGTGATGGAGCGCAGGTGTCATGGCTCACAGACCCACAACTCTAACGCACTGGCCCCACTCCCCTCTCAGAGCCAGGAGTAGAACCCAGGGGTCCCGATTCCCCTAAATCCCACCCAAATTCTGAACCTTCCTTCTTTAACGACAAGATTGTAACAATTTTCTGCAACATTTTTTTCCTTTAGAAAATATGCCATGACCTCCACCCCATATATAAAAAAGTTCACAAAGTACTTGGTCAAATCCTTCCTCTTCATTCCCCTTTATGTCTCAGTGAATATAATTACCACTAACGCTACCATCAAATTGGAAACCTCACCTTGCCAGCCCTTTCCAAGGGAACTTACCCGACAAACCTGCCTGCTGGGAAATACAGGAGCTGTTTTCTGGACAGTCAAAAGCACGCGCACAGAAAAACAAAAAGGGCTGACTAGCGATTTTCCCTCCTCCTTTTCGAGATGTCTAAGCTTGTGATTACCAGAGCCCTGAAACAGCCAGCTACATACAATGCAAATAACTTCTGCTTTCACTTTGAGGTCTAGCGATGTACCATCGTTTGGTAGAGCAGAGGTCCAGAAGAGCCCATTGATACTCTAGTGAGTCTGACTTCCTGTAGAGCACAAGCCATTTTCACCCCGTTTCCCCCCCCCCCCGTCCTGTACCCGATCCCCACGGGAACCTACCGCTAGTGACGGAAATACAAGGAAAAAGGATGGTTGCTAGAGGCACCAGAGCGCTGGTCTGGCGCGTCGAATGCCCGGTCCAATTCCCTGCTCAGCCACAGCCTTCCCACCTAACCTGGGGTGAGCCGGTAGAGCCACACGCAGTTTTTGTACTGGTGTAACTATTTGACACAACGGTCCCGGGTCCCTGCCTGGGGCTGTGAGCTGCTACCGTAAGGCACCTAATATAAAATATACAGCGCCCAGCACAATGGGGTCCTGGTCAATCCCTGGGGCACTGAGCTGCTACCGTAATACATCTAATATATAACATACAGGCGCTACCATAATACATCTAATATATAATATACAGCACTCAGCACAACAGAGTCCTGGTCCAGGACTTGGGCTGTCAGGCCCTACCATAATACATCTAATATATAGCTTACAGTACCTAGCACAACGGGGTCTTGGTCCAGGACTGGGGCTCTGAGCTGCTACTGTAATACACCTAATATATAACGTACAGCACCCAACACAACAGGGTCCTGGTCCAGGACTGGGGCACTTGGTTGCTACTGTAATACACCTAATATATAGCACACAGAACCCATCACTGGCACCACAGGCACCGACTCCGTGGGTGCTCCAGGGCTGGAGCACCCACGGGGAAAAATTGGTGGGTGCTCTGCACCCCCTGGCAACCAAGTTCCCCGCCCCAGCTCACCTCACCTCCGCCTCCTTCCCTGAGCGTGCCGCATCCCCGCTCCTCTGCCTACCTCCCAGCGCTTGCCTCTGCAAAACAGCTGTTTCACGGGGTAACAAGCTGTGGGAGGCAGGGGGGAGGAGTGGGAATGCAGCGCACTCAGGGGAGGAGGCAGGGAAGCAGCGGGACCGGGGCCGGGATTTGGGGAAGGAGTCCAATAGGGGCAGGGAGGGGGCGGAGTTGGGGCAGGGACTTTGGGAAAGGGGTTGGAATGGGGGCAGGGGTGAGTCGGGCTGGGGCAGTCGAGCACCCACCGGTGCCAAGAGAAGTTGGCGCCTATGACTGGGACCCTGATGTGCTACCATAATATACCTAATATATCATGTACAGGGACCAACAAAATGGAGTCCTCATCCAGGACTTGGGCTCTCAGGCTCTACCCTAATACACCTAACACATAATGTACAGCACCCAGCGCAATGGGATCCTGGTCCAGGCCTGGGGTTCTGAGCTGATACCATAATACATCTAATAACAACATACAGCAACCAGCACAATGGAGGACAGGGGCCCTCAGGTATTACCGTAAGACAGCTAATAAATAATGACAGGCTTGTCGACACACAACAGTTGTACTGTTTTAACTATAGATCGAGCAGTACTACTCCCTCCTCTATGGTGGACGCGGTTATATCAGTACAAACATGCGTTATGCCGCTATAACTACTCCCGGATGGGAAGGGACCAGTATGAGGCATCTCTATACCAGCAGAACAGCTTCCCTGTACTGGTATAACACTTACGCAATTGTGACACACACAAACACCCAAAGCATCCAGCTCAATATTAATTTATTAATTTGCACTAACATATTTGTATTCCTGTATTCAAATTCTTTCCATCTTGGTCATCTGATAGGTGGCTGTCACCCCTACTGGCGAAGCCAGTTTACCCAGACTCCCCGCGGCACTGCACAACCCACAATACCTTCCCGGCTTCCCGCTGCGTCTTTCCAAGGCCGGCGGCTACCAAGCAACCGAAATTCCAAGCCGTGGGAGATTTCGTCTTCACTAACGTGACCCAGATACCGACATCTGTGGAGTCCTGACCTCACCACTGGCAACAAGAAATAAAACGGGGGACCACCAGGATGGACTCAGTCAGTGAAGCAGGCTTTTTTTTTTTTACAGGACATGACTTGCACAACTTAAGGAACCAAAAAAACACACACACAAAAAAAATCAATCCAAAAGCAAACACGTAAGACAAATATCACTGCGAGAAAAAAGGAGAACGCCTGGCACTTTAAATCTTTTATGCAGAAGCAAAAAATAGACAGATCAATTTCTTTTCTGCGGTACGACACAGCTTAATTGTAAAGCAAGCCGCGTTCCCACAAAACCCTGTCCCCTAAAAATCTAGCAGGGATCCCCTACACACACCCCAGTATAAATCACAAGAGGAAGAGGCACAGTTACAAAGAATGGTTCTAAGCAGCCATTCATAAATCGGTATTTCGTTTCACAGATCAGCTGAGCAGGGAATTGCAATCCACTTCCTTCACCCCCAAAATAAATCGACGTGAACGACAAACCCGAGCAAAAAGAAACTGATTTTAAACAGGAAAACCCCACCTCCCCCGATCAGATGAATCCAGGTTGCTAAAAAAAATAATTAACAAATTCCGAGGAGGTGGAGGAAGACAGCTACCAAGCCACACACAAAAGGTCTCACAAAAAGCTGCAGAATGAGGCGCAATGGGGTACAGGCAGCAAAGGACAGAAGCCACACTAAAAAAAAAGGAGGTGGGGGGAGTTAACTCTCCATCCAGTGACTCTGTGGCAACGTTTAGAGGCAGGGGTTAGAAAATTAAAGCAAAAGGTCTTTCCCTCCCCACCACTGTAAGAGTAACACCGGATTTCCACAGGCATCTCCCGGCAAATAACGCACCTACACACACCATCAATAAATACACCTGTTTCCCCAACACACGCTAAACAAGTATCCTTCACCAATAGCACGCTCACACTCACACTCTATGCACACTAATGAATCATCCTGCAAACACATCCCACCCACCTCAGCTCACAAATGGAGACCCATACAGCCACCACCCCCACCCCAAATCCCTGGCTGTATCCATTGCGCCCCAATTTCTAACCATGTTCAGCAGAAAGCGAAGCATTGCAGACAGCATGGAGTCCCATGCACAATGCACCCCCCAGACTACACACATCCACCCCTCCTCCCCTTTCCCTATATACACCCGCCCCCACCTTCCTCCTACCAAGATTGCAGGACTTCAACTAAATCCTTAAGGGGGTGGATTGCTCCACCCCTCCATCTCCCCCCAACAAGGCAGCCAAAGGAGGGGCAGTGCATCTGGGGAGAAGACCCCCCACCCACCCACCCAGACACACTCTTCCTCCCGAGGAAGAACTTCCGGGGGACAGCAAAAACAGTCTGCCGAGCAGGTGAAGAAGCAATTCTTTCTCCTCCACCCTCTGTCTGGGCTGTGCTATTGCCAGCAGAGTCTCTGCCACAGAGGAAGGAGTTTGTAGGTGGGGTGGACCATCTGCCCCAGCCAAGGGGGAGAAGGATGGAGATGGGGAGGGGGTGAGATAAAGGCAGATTACCCGGATGTCTCCTTCCCCCCACCCCCTTCCCCGGAGAGAATTCGGCTGTGAAACCTCAGCGGTGTCAAACCCCTGCAAAGTTAAGAGAGAATCTGTCAATATCCACTTTTCCCCGGCTGCATTTAACTCAGCCCGCGAATGCTTTATTGGCATGGCGAGCTGCCAAAGTGTGAGAGGCGCGCACACACACACAGAGAATTCCCAGACCCTTGTTAGCCACGCACATAACACCCCGAGACTCACACACACACACACAACCTGATTCAATGCACATCTCCGCTACATGCTTGATACTGGTACTGAGGTAGCATCCAAGAGTTGTCCAAGGCACTGTGTGCAGACGTAACAAAAAGATGTACGGTGTGTCATCCTCTCCCAGATGTGGGGGGGGGGGGGAAACAGGCGTCCTGAATCCCAGCCCCCACACCCACCCCAGCCACCCATCCAACCACTAGACCCCACACTCCTCCCAGAGTGGAGGATGGAACCCAGGAGTCCTGGCTCTGAGCCCCCTCCCCAACAGCTCTAAACTCCCAGGGTCTCCCTATTGTTCTGCCCATCGGCCACTATGCCCCGGGGGAACACCCCGCCGTTTGCAACCCTACACCCCTCGCTCCCATTGTTCCCACAACCCACACCCCACCGCCACCACCACGGACGCATGGTCCCCGAACACCACACGGTCCCATCGTGTTGACTCCTGCGTATGCAGAGCTGGGGGCGGGGGGGTGTCTCTTCATTCACCCCCTCCAAATAAGAGCCCCCAGCTTCTGACCCTCCACTCAATCCTCCCCAGACAAATGCACCCCCACTTCTTCCTTCCCCACCCCCTCCCTACACCCCAATTCCCTCCCAGGCTCCTCCCCATCCCAATTACCCCCTCCCTCCATTTATCCCGCTCCCTCCCCCATTCACCCCCATTATTCCACTCTCTTCCTCCCCCAGGTACTCAATTCCCCTTCCTCAGTCACCCTAAATCCCCCATGTCCCCCCCATTCACCCTCCTCCATAGGCCTTATTCCCCCTCCCCCATTCACCCCCTTTATTCCCCTCTTCCTCCCCCGGGTACCCCATTCCCCTTCCTCAGTAACCCTAAATCCCCCATGTCCCCCCCACCATATGCCCTCCTCCATAGGCCTTATTCCCCCTCCCCCATTCACCGCCATTATTCCATTCACCGCCATTATTCCACTCTCTTCCTCCCCCAGGTACCCCATTCCCCTTCCTCAGTCACCCTAAATCCCCCATGTCCCCCCCACTCACCCTCCTCCATAGGCCTTATTCCCCCTCCCCAATTCACCCCCTTTATTCCCCTCTTCCTCCCCCAGGTGCCCCATTCCCCTTCCTTAGTCACCCTAAATCCCCCATGTCCCCCCCACTCACCCTCCTCCATAGGCCTTATTCCCCCTCCCCCATTCACCCCCTTTAGTCCCCTCTTCCTCCCCCGGGTACCCCATTCCCCTTCCTCATTCACCCTAAATCCCCCATGTCCCCCCCACCATACGCCCTCCTCCATAGGCCTTATTCCCCCTCCCCCATTCACCCCCTTTATTCCCCTCTTCCTCCCCCGGGTACCCCATTCCCCTTCCTCATTCACCCTAAATCCCCCATGTCCCCCCCACCATACGCCCTCCTCCATAGGCCTTATTCCCCCTCCCCCATTCACCCCCTTTATTCCCCTCTTCCTCCCCCGGGTACCCCATTCCATTTCCTCATTCACCCTAAATCCCCCATGTTCCCCCCACTCACCCTCCTCCATAGGCCTTATTCCCCCTCCCCCATTCACCCCCTTTATTCCCCTCTTCCTCCCCCGGGTACCCCATTCCCCTTCCTCAGTCACCCTAAATCCCCCATGTCCCCCCCACTCACCCTCCTCCATAGGCCTTATTCCCCCTCCCCCATTCACCCCCTTCCTCATGTCACCTCATTTACCCCCTCCCCCTTTCCCAACATTTACCCCCCTTTCCCTGTACCCCATGCCTCCATTGTCACCCCTTCCCCTTCCCCCACTCACCCCTTACCTCTTTCCCCTTCCTCCATTCCCCTCCCCCACCCCTGTCACCACTCAACCCCATCCTCTTTTCCCCTCCCCCACTCCTTCCCTCACAGGCAGGGGAGGGGCGGGGGAGAGGGGGCAGGCGCGAGACGCACCGTCTCCGGCACGAGGCGCGATGGGCTGGGCGGGGGGGGGGGGGGGAAGGGCGCGTGCTCCCCGCGCTGTTGCGAGCTCGAGACTCATTGGTCCGGCCGCGGCTCCCCCCCGCCCACCGTCTGAGCGCAAAGCCTCGTGGGAGTTGTAGTCTTCCGTGGACTCTGTGGGGAAGGGGGGCTCAGGGACTCACTTGAGGCAGCCATTTTGCCAGCCCTGTAAAATAGGGGGGAGGGGCCGCCTTACACCCCCAGGAGCCCCCTTACACACCCAGGGCCTCCACACACACACCCAGGGCCTGTTACTGCATCTGCTGTGCTGCCCCCTATCCACGCAGCTCCACCGTAAGGGGGGAGCGGTACAAAAAGCCAACTCACGCCAAGGAAGAAGCCCAAGATGGCCGCCAGGTGGAGCCAATTCACTCCCCCCCACGCAGCATGGCTGTCAACCAGCATGGCCGCCTGGTTCAGCCAATCCAACCCATGGGCATGGACAATTCGCTCCCCACCCCCCCAACATGGCCACCTATAGCGGCCAGCCTGCCGACATGGCCAAATTTGCTCCCCACCCAATATGGCGGCCAACAGGGTTCCCCACCCAACATGGTTGCCAATCAACCCAGCCACACACAGTGGGTATGGCCAATTCGCTCCCCACCCAACATGGCTGCCAACTGACATGGCTGTCCTGAGCAGCCAACTCACTGGCATGGCCAATTTGCTCCCCCGTCAACATAGCCAATTAATTCCCTGCCCAAAACACACCTCGTTCAACCCACCCAATCTACTGGCATGGACAAGCTGTTCACCACCCACCATGGCCAATTCACTCCTCACCCAAAATGGTTCCCCACCCAACATGGTTGGCAACCAACATGGCTGCCAAGATCAGCCCACCCACCGGCATGACTAATTCACTCCCCACCCAACATGGCTGACAACCAACATGGCCTGAGTGGCCGACCCATAGGCATGGCCAATTCACTCCCCGCCCAACATAGCTGCCAACCAACATGGCTTCCAGAAGCAGCCAACCTGTACAGGACTAAGTAAACCTAGATCATCCCTGACAGAGCTTTGCCCAACGATGGGGATTCCACAACCTGCCTCTGGAGCCATTTCCAGCACATAGCTCCCCTTCAAGTTAGAAAGTGTTTCCTGATCTCTAGACCCAATCTCCCTTACTCCAGATGAAACCCCTTACTTCTGCCGTCAGCAAACCTGGAGACAAGGCCTCTCCAGAACAGCCATTTGCAGCTCTAAAACCTGTTATCAGGTCTCCCCCACTCCGTTCCGCTCAGTCTTCTGCTCTCCAGACTAAACATGCCCAGTTTCTAACCTAGTCAGGTACTCGGCATTTTGTACTTGTGCATGTGAGTTTTCCATCCCTAAGTGAAGTTCTTTGCACTTCTCTTCACCGACTCTCCTCTTGCGGAGCTCAGACCAAGGCAAGGTCGTCTTGAATTCGAATCCTGTCCTCCAGAGCGCTGGCAACCTACCCCAGCCTGGTGTCACCTGCACATTTTACAACCCCGGTCTCCACTCCCTTCTCCAAGTCATTCATGACAGCGTTGAACAGCACCAAGCCCAGGAATGACCCCTGCAGGACCCCACTAGAGACGCCCTCCCAGTTTGGCAGTGACTCCTTGATAACGACACTTCGAGACCGGTCTTTCCACCAGTTATGCACATCGGGCCCACGTCTCCCGAGTTGGCTCCATTCTCCGCCCCGGGGGCCGAGTTCAAGGGCGTCCCGGGATGTGCTACGCCCAGGCCTTGACATGGTCCCTAAGCTTTTCCCAAGAGCTGGCTACGTGTTTTCTCCCCGTGTGCTCCCAAGCACCCGACAGCATCTGTGTGGTCTGAAGCGACTGCCCCACTAGTCCAGCTTGGATCTCTCTGGTTCCGAGTTCCGGTGTGTGTCACGAAGTTTTCACCCTGCTTCCCTGATGAAAGATTGGCTCTTCCAATCAGCCATGCTGAGTCCAGTCCAGACTTTAGGGTCCGACCCAGCCAGGTGGAGGGGTGATACCAGACTTTTCCTAAGGAGAGAGGCCCAGAGGCAGGGCTGATGAGGGGAGGGGAGGGGGACAATCGTACTGGGGTCCTGGGCTCAGGGGCTGCCCCAGAACATCTGTAACTTGGGTGAAATGACAGGGACAGAGTCCCAACAAACATGATGTACCAGAGGCCCTATACACTCCCCCTCTACCCTGCTGCCCCCACACCCAGCTCCAACCTCTCCCCCAGACAGGCGATCACCACCCCACCAGGGGCCAGGCAGTTCTGGGAGCTCCAGACCCCCTCCTCCTCCCCTGCATCTCTGCTGCCCCGGGAGGCACCGAATGTTCAGACCCTTCTGGCGCCCCCTGTCTCTGATTTGCCCCAGGGGTTGGGGGTGGCCATCGGAAAGACTGCAAAGGGGTGAGGTGGGGTGTTAAAGCGGTGCAAAGGGTCGCAGCACCACTCAGATTTGGTCTGGCCACTCCCTGTCATTGGGCCAAATGGGAGGGGTGTCTAGGACAAATTTCCAGTTCCAGACAGAGGCCAAGACAGGTGTATGTATGGAGGTGTCCCCTGCCTCCCCCCATTGCATCCCTGCCTAGGTGATATCCGTCCCAGCCATGTCTTGCTTCCCCCCCCAGTAGGACCTAACCCAGCGGGGAGTGATAGAAAGTGGGCAGAGATCGCCCATTCTGCCAACACTGGTATCCCACCGCATCCACCAGTGTCGTCCCTTTGTGGAATGGTGGCATGTATCCGGGGCCTTGCAGGCCCTGCAAAGGAGAAACCATCACTGTGCCATCGTCTACGTGTGACGAGGTGTGTTATTGACCCGGACGCACCAAGCCTGGGACAGAGAAGGGTCAAACAGCACGGAGGGCGAGCCCTCTGGAACAGCCACCCTTCTACCAGCGCCCACTTCCCAGGGAGCAATGCTGCCGAGACCACCTGCCATCCCAACCCGTGCAAGACCCAAGCGAACAGACCCTGGAGAGCCATAGTGAGGAAAACGCAGATTCTGTTACAATTCCAGTTAGAACCGTCCGTCGTTCATCATCATTTGCGTCATGGTAACGCCTACAAACCCCACGCGGGATCACAGACCCCCGTTGTGCCGGGCGCTGCACAGACACACCCCCCTCCCCCGACTGAGATGTGGGCGCTAAAAGGGGGAAAGGGGGCGAGGGGGAGTCCTCGGAAGGGGCCGGGAGCTGATCTAGCCTGAGCCCCTCGCTGCGGTGTTTGCAACCCAGGACAGCGCTGCACGGGAGCCCGGTGGGGCGGGGGCGGTCTCCGGCCCCAGCGAGGGAGAGCCGGACTCGAACCCGCGGCGCCGAGCGCGGAGCCACCGATCGATCGACGAGCCCGGCGTGCGATTGTTGACGGCGGCCGGGGCCGGATCGATGCTCTCCGCGCTCGGTTCCTGCCGCCCGCCCTGGCGCCCCCTGTCATGGCGGCGCCCAGGGAGGAGACACGTGGCCTGTTCAGCCAGGGGGTCCGGGCGGTGCTGGGCAGCTGGGCCGCGCTGCAGGTGAGAGCGGGGGGCGATGGGGGAGGGGAGCAGAGCGATCCCCCGCAGTTAGGGGGCGGGGCGGCAAGCCCCCCTATAGAAACACGCAGAAAGGGTCAGGCCCCCTATAAGTCCTCCCAGACCGTATAGAAACACGCAGAAAGGTCCAAGCCCTCTATAGACCCCCCCCCGACCCTATAGAAACACGCAGAAGCGGCAAGGCCCCCTATAAATCCTCCCAGGCCCTATTGAAACACGCAGAAAGGGCCGGGCCCCCTATAGACTCCACCAGGCCCTATAGAAAGATGCAGAAAGGGCAAGGCCCCCTATAGACACCCCCCCATGCCCTGTAGAAACACACCGAAAGGGAAAGACCCTCCCATAGATTCATCTGACCCTATAGAAACACGCAGAAGGGGCAAGGCCCCCTATAAACCTCCCACGCCCTATAGAAAGATGCAGAAAGGGCAAGAGCCCTCCAGCCCCTATAGAAATCTAGAGAGATGGTAAGGTCACCATAAAAACATCACCAGGCTCTATAGAAAAATAGAGAAAGGGGAAGGTCCCCTATAGACACCCCCTCCAGAAACACAGAGTGATGGCATGGTCCCCTATAGCAACAGAGAGGTCTCAAGGGCCCCTGTAGAACACCCCCCCACCCCACCCCCCGGCCCTACAGAAACACACTGCAAAGGTGAGGTCCCCTATAGGAATTCTCCCTCCCTGTCTCTAGGAACTAGGGTGACCAGACAGCAAATGTGAAAAATTGGGACATTGGGTGGGGGGTAATAGGAGCCTATATAAGAAAAAGACCCCAAAATCGGGACTGTCCCTATAAAATCGGGACATCTGGTCACCCTAATAGGAACACAGGGGGGTGGCGAGGCCCACCATAGTCCCCGCCCCCAGGCCTCCCACAGAAACAGGGCGAGGTAGCATGGTCCTGTCTAGAACCGCCGGGGTGCCAGAGCCGAGTGACCCAGTGGGCCGAGGGGTAACGTCCGCTCGTCTCTCCCCGGCGGCAGATCGCGGTGGAGCATGGCTTCGGCGGGGCGCACGGCCGGGAGAAGGCCGAGTGGATGGTGGGCGCCGTGGAGCAGTATTTCCACAGCAACGGTGAGACCCGGCAACGGGGCGTTCCCGCCGGCAGCGCCTCCGGGCCCGGCTCCTCACGGCTGAGCGGTGCCCCCGAGATCCCAGGGGGTCTGTGCCACGAATGGGACCCCAGTCTTGGTTGGGGTGGTCTAGTGGGTTAGAGCAAAGGGAGGCAGGACTCCTGGGTTCTCTCCTCGGCTCTGGGAGGGGAGTAGGGTCCAGTGGTCAGAGCAGGGGGCTGGGAGCCAGGACTCCTGGGTTCTTTCCCCAGCTCTGGGAGAAGAGTGGGTGCTAGTGGGTTAGAGCAGGGGGGCCTGGGAGCCAGGACTCCTGGGTTCTCTCCCCGGTTCTCGGGGGGAGTGTGGTCTGGTGGGTTAGAGCAGTGTGGTGGGGTGGGGGCAGGGAGTCTGCCCCCGATCCCAGAATCCTTCACTCCTTTTCCAGGCTAGAGGGTCCTGAAAGCCCCCCCCCCTCCCAGCTCTGAGCCTCCTTCTCTCTGCAGCGGCCCTGGAGCCGGACGAGGTGGAGGATTTCCTCGCTGAGGTGCTGAACAACGAGTTCGACACCATCATTGAGGACGGCAGCTTGTCTGAGGTATCCTGGCCGCGTGTCATAGCCCCCGTAGAGCATGGCAGGAGGCGACTCTACCCTGCCGCAGGGGACTCTGGGAGGGCGGGCAGAGCATGGGGAGGGGGTCACCCTCCCCTGGGGGATTCTTGGAAGCAGGGGAGACACCGCGTGGCCTTTGATCCCATCTCCCCCCCCAGGTAAGCCGGCAGCTCCAGTCGCTCTTTGCCCGGTTCCAGTGTGGCGGGGGGCCAGCACTGACGGAAGCCATTGCCCGGCTGGTGCAGAGGCAGCAGGAGGTGGGGCAGGCAGCCGCCCAGGCCCGACCGGCCCAGGGGAGCAGCAGCGAGGAGGAAGAGGAAGAGGAGAGGCCGGAGGAGGTACCGGCTGGGGCCAGGAACCAGGGATAGGAGCCAGCGCCCCTGGGGCTGATCAGAGTGGCGGGAGGGTGGGGGAAGATCCAGGGCTGATCTTTGGGGGGGAGGGAAGTAGGGGGCTGGCTGGGCTCAGTCTGGGGTGGTGTGCAGTAGAGGGGATCCCAGCTCTGACTCCTGCCCCCGCCCCTGCAGGTGATGGATTGCAGCAGCCCCGGGGCCCCCCCGGACCCTCCCCCGGCAGAGGACGGCTGGACGGTTGTACGGAAGAAAAAGAAATGAGGGGTGACACCTCCCCCCCCCCCCCGGGGCTTTGCCGCAGGGGTCTGGGAGGGGAACAGCTGTTGCAGGAGGAATAAACCAGGTGTAGCCGCGGTGTGTTGCAATGAATCCCTGGAGGGGAGGATCCGGCGCCCGCCAGAGGGGACAGGACCCCGCGCCCCATTCCCCAACCCATTGAGCCAGCCAGTCCCGGCCCTGGGGTCGTGTGGGCCCCGCGCCCCATTGGTTGGAAACGAAACGACCCGAACAAAACGAAACATTTATTAAGAAATCTGCTGACGGAGCTTTGACAACGACGCCCGGCTCCCGAGGACGCTAGAAAATCCGGGGCCCACCCTGGGCGGGGGGGAGAGTTGGGGCGCCCCCCGCAGATGCGAGGCCGCCCCCTAGTGGCCAGCCACTGCATGTCAGCAACAATAAAATAGTCGTGTGCTAAGCCTGTGTCTGTCCCTGGCGCGCGCCGCGTGAGACGTGGAGAGGACGGGAGTGAGCCGGCACGTAGATCCCGCGGGGGGGGGTGCAGATCGCAGCTGAACAAAGGGGGGGTTAACAGCCAGGACTGCACTGTGCGGCGGGGGGGTGAGTTCAAAGTGCCTGAGGACAGTTCAAGTATCGTTTGTTGTGGGGGGTCGGGTCCAGTCCAGCCCCCCGGCGCCGTCAGGTCCCCTCGGCCCCCTCCTCGGCCTCGGCGATGGGGGTGGCGGGTGGCTCCCCCCGCCCGGCCCGGCTCAGGGCGTCCGCCCAGCGCCGCTGCAGCCCCTCCGACTCGGCACTGAAATGCCAGCGTAGCTGGCTCTGCCGGATGGCGAAGGAGTGACGCCGGTCGAGCCGCGCCCCCGGCTCCGGCGCCGTCACCTCGAAGCCGATCAGCGGGAGGCTGCGCTGGGCCTTCACGTCCTGGGGGGCCGGAGAGATGGGTCAGGCGTGAGGGGCACCGTCCGGGGAGGGGCAGGGGCTGCGGGTAGGGAGTGGGGGTTTAGCAGGGATCTGGGCCCCGGCAGAGGCTGTGGGTGGGTGGGGGGGCCCGCCAGGGCTGGGGGCAGGGAGGTGCAGGGGCCCCTACCTGGGGGACTGGAGAGACGGGGGTCAGGCGGGAGGGGCTGCGGGTTGGGAGTGGAGGGTCTGGGCCCCAGCAGGGGCTGCGGGTGGGGTCCCCACAGGGCTGTAGGGCAGAGACGTGCAGGGGGGGCGGGGGGGCCCTACCTGGGGGACCGGAGAGACGGGGGTCAGGCGTGAGGGGCTGCGGGTGGGGTCCCCACAGGGCTGTAGGGCAGAGACATGCAGGGGGGGGGGGGCGCCCTACCTGGGGGACCGGAGAGACGGGGGTCAGGCGGGAGGGGCTGCGGGTTGGGAGTGGAGAGTCTGGGCCCCGGCAGGGGCTGCGGGTGGGGTCCCCGCAGGGCTGTAGGGCAGAGATGTGGAGGGGGGGCGGGGGGGGCCCTACCTGGGGGACTGGAGAGACGGGGGTCAGGCGGGAGGGGCTGCGGGTTGGGAGTGGAGGGTCTGGGTCCCGGCAGGGGCTGCGGGTTGGGTCCCCACAGGGCTGTAGGGTAGAGATGTGGAGGGGGCGGGGCCCTACCTGGGGGACTAGAGAGACGGGGGTCAGGCGTGAGGGGCTGCGGGTGGGGTCCCCACAGGGCTGTAGGGCAGAGACGTGCGGGGGGGGGGGGGCGCCCTACCTGGGGGACCGGAGAGACGGGGGTCAGGCGTGAGGGGCACCCGCTGGGCCCCGGCACGGGCTGCGGGTGGGGTCCCCGCAGGGCTGGGGGGCAGGGAGGTGGGGGGGGCCCTACCTGGGGGGCCCCGTAGACATACAGCACCAGGGGCTCGCTCTCCGGGACGACGAACCAGCCCTTGTGCCAGGCCTTGGCGCCCGGCTCCAGGTAGTGCAGGAAGCTGCAGACGACGCTGCGCTCGGCCGCCTCGGACGCCTGCTTCTGTGGGAGCAGAAAGGCCAGTCGTGCCCGGGGGCTCCGTGGGGGGGGGGGGGGCTGGGGGCTCCGTGGGGGGGGGGGACACGGGGGGACACGCACCTTCAGGATGGAGCGGCGCCGCGGGGAGCTGGGGGGGACTCACCTCAAGGATGGGGGGGGGGGGGAACAACACTCACCTGGAGGATGGAGCGGGGGCTGCTGGGGGGGGGGGGGGACACACACACTCACCTGGAGGATGGAGCCGCGACACGGGGGGGGAGGACACTCACCTGGAGGATGGAGCGGCGGCGCGGGGGGGGGGGGGCCACTCACCTGGAGGATGGAGCGGCGGCATGGGGGGGGGGGGGGGACACTCACCTGGAGGATGGAGCGGCGGCGCGGGGGGGGCCGGGGGGCGCTGGGGGGGGGGGACACTCACCTGGAGGAGGGAGCGGCGGCTCGGGGGGGGGGCGGGGGGTGCTGGGGGGGGGGGACACACTCACCTGGAGGAGGGAGCGGCGGCGTGGGGGGGGGGCCGGGGGTGCTATGGGGGGGACACTCACCTGGAGGATGGAGCGGCGGGGGGGGGGGGGGGCGGGGGCCCTGGAGGGGGACACTCACCTGGAGGATGGAGCGGGGGCTGCTTGGGGGGGGGGGGGGACGACACACACTCACCTGGAGGATGGAGCGGCGGCGCGGGGGGGGGGGGGGGGGGAGGACACTCACCTGGAGGATGGAGCGGCGGCGCGGGGGGGGGGCCGGGGGGCTGCTGGGGGGGGGGGACCACTCACCTGGAGGATGGAGCGGCGGCGCGGGGGGGGGGGGGAGGACACTCACCTGGAGGATGGAGCGGCGGCGCGGGGGGGGGGGGGGGAGGACACTCACCTGGAGGATGGAGCGGCGGCGCGGGGGGGGGGGCGCGGGGGGGACACACTCACCTGGAGGATGGAGCGGCGGCGTGGGGGGGGCCGGGGGCCCCGGGGGGGCCGTGCAGCGCGGCGAAGCAGCCCCCGCAGACCCGGTTGGGCCGGTTGTTGTCGTAGAGCAGCCGGGCCCGGAACTCGGAGCATTTCCCACAGACCACCTGGGGGGGCAGGGGGGAGCATGAGACAGGGACAGCCCAGCGGGGGGGTCGGGGCCCCCCCCAGCCCGCCCCCCTGGACTCACGCGGCCGCAGGCCCGGCAGTGGTGGCGGCGTTTGGTGAGGGCGGCGAAGGGCTCCTGGCAGCGCATGCAGAGTGTCACCTCCTTCTCCCGGATCGGCGTCGGCGCCCGGCGCCCCAGCTCCCGGCCCTGCACGGGGACAGCGGCACGGGGACAGCGTCACAGGGGCCTCGCACGCTCGCACGCGGGTCCCGCCCTCGCACACCCGGGTCCCGCCCTCGCACGTGTGCACCCGGGTCCCGCCCTCTCGCACGCGCGCACCCGGGTCCTGCCCTTCCACGTGCACCCCCGGGTCCTGCCCTCACACGCGTGCCTATGGGTCCTGCCATTGCACAATCAGGTCCCAGCCTTGCACACGCACCCCCAGGTCCTGCCCTCACATGCACACCTCCAGATCCTGCCCTCGTACGTGTGCACACTGTTCCTGCCTTTGCACGCACAGGTCTCGCCCACACTCAGTCATCCACACACGCACACAGAGACGCACGGACACACACACAAACGTGCGCACACACGCACAGACACACGCGTGTGCACTCACCGGCGATCCAGCCCAGGGCTCCTCCTCTTCCCGGGGGGCAGCTCCCGCTGGCATCTGCTCCAGCTTCAGGATCGTGGCCCGAATCGCCTGGGGGGCAGGGGAATGAGAAGGGGGGGGAGGGAGGTGCCCCTCCCCCGGCAGCCCCCCCATGGCCCCCTGCCCCCCTGAGGCACCGCCCCACCCCAGACCCCTCATGCCAGGGGAAGGGGGACGGTCCCAAGGCCCCGCCAGGTACCTGGATCCAGTCGCGTTTCTCCTCCTCCGTCCTAAAGGGCAGAAACAGAAACACGGAGGGGGGCGTTAATGGGGGGGGGCTAACCAGGTTATGGAGGGAGGCAGAGGAGACACCAGGCCAGGCGGAGACCAGGGGAGATTTCAGGCGGGGGAGCAGGCAGGGGGGATACCGGGGGGGCAGAGGGATCCCGGGGGGGGGGGGGGGGGCTCTCCCTACCTCGCCTGCAGCTCCAGCGAACGCTGCTTCCCCAACACCAGGAAGGTCCGGGGCAGGTTGACGCTGCTCGACTCCTTCACCTGCGGGACAGAGACGCTGGGACCGGAGCAGCCGGGTCAGAAACCCCCCCACGTACCCCCCGATCCGGGGGACAGGGTACCGGGACACAGGGGTCGGGGGGGGGGGGGCACCGGGCCCCAGGGGATACCGGGGGAGGGGGATACCGGGGCCCGGGGAAGGGGGGATATTGGGGGAGGGGGATATCGGGGCCCAGGGGAGAGGGGTATTGGGGGAGGGGGGGATATCGGGGCCCAGAGGCCCGGGGGAGGGGGGATATCGGGGAAGGGGGGGATATCGGGGCCCAGAGGCCCAGGGGAAGGGGGATATTGGGGGAGGGGGATATCGGGGCCCGGGGGAGGGGGATATCGGGGGAGGGGGGATATCGGGGCACAGAGGCCCAGGGGAAGGGGGATATCGGGGGAGGGGGATATCGGGGGAGGGGGATATTGGGGGACAGGGGATATCGGGGCCCGGGGGAGGGGAGATATTGCGGGAGGGGGGATACTGGGGCACAGAGGCCCG